>NNCF01136344.1:326866-373980 GCA_002313205.1 Laupala kohalensis | reverse complement strand
TCGCTTCTGCCTTGGTGCCAATGACGGTCGTATGAGTGTGCGGCATCGTGCAGGTGAGCGCCAACGTCTGGAGTGTATAAGACAGAGACACACAGGACCAACACTTTGTATCATGGTGTGGGGAGCCATATCTTACAAAAACTGTTCTTCTTTGGTGATCGTAGAGGGAACATTGAACAGTGCACGGTGCATCCAAAACATCATTCAACCAGTCGTGCTACTGTTCGTTCACCAACAAGGCGATGTCCTTTCCCAGCACGACAATTCACGTCTTCATGCAGCTCGTGCCACCCAACTTGCTCTCCAAGATGTACGTCAACTACACTTGCCAGCGCAGACCCCAGATCTGTCCCCCATTGAGCATGTTTGGGACTGGATGAAACGTCATATTCCGCGCTCTACAAGACCGGCCGGAAATCTGTTTCAAATGAGGCATTAGGTACAAATTGCATGGCATGCCATTTCGCAAGACTACATCCGTGACCTCTACGATCGTCTCCATGGGAAAATTGCAGCCTGCATTGTTGCAAAAGGAGGGTATACTGGGTACTAGCTCTGACATTTCGCACGCCCTGTCGACTATACTCATATGTGTATGGGTCCGTAGGTGTGATCGTTTGTTGTATACGTCCTCGAGAATGTGTCAATAATATTTCCTCCTGGTGTACTTTTTTCATTTTCCAGTAGCGTATATATATTTTAAGAAATAATTAGTTTTAGTATTTCTGAACCTTTTACAGAAATATAAGGAGTCGTATATTTTCGGAGTCTTAGATAATTTGAAAATGAAGGTTGTCTTGTGACACGAAGCGCGCAGTCTGGCAAGCTGGTTTCAGCAATTTAAAAGAGGTCTGGTATGTTTTAAAAAAATGGCAATAAGGGATGACACGAAGGAAACAATATTTGTTAATACTCTTTAATATGTTGTTTTTTAATTTCTCCTAATCCGTTCTGCGGCATTTTTGTCCTTGTAAATATAGACACAGAATCAAAAAATTCAAAATTTCTTGAGACATCAAAAATTTTATTTATCTTTTTTTATCGCAGAAATTGTAGTAATAATGTTAGTATACAAAATTTTGAACAGACGCGGTACTTATATTTTTCCACCTCATTTTCTTATAGTGCGAGAACACGCGCATATTGAGAGGCCACTAATGTAATGTTCTCTTTTTTATTCTCTTCTGCATATTTACTTAGTTTGTATTGTAAATGACAATTCCCAATCTTTTTCTTTAGTGATGGGAATATATTTTACGAAGGGTTTACCTTTCATACAACATAAGTTTGAAATCAGGAACAAAAATACCAGAACAGACAGTTTATTTTTGATTTATATATATATTATATATATATATATATTCTATCTGAATCTTATCGTCTTCCCTTGCTCCAGTGGTAATTAACCCCTGTTTTGCTTTGCTCTTTGAATTCCATTTGCCTGTGCAACGGAAGTTCGCGCGCATTTGTGCGAGTGTGTTCATATGGCGATCCTGGCGCGCCCGCAGGGTGTTGTTCCAGCGAGTGTCAAACATGAAGCCAATCACGCCTGACGTGTCTGTTTGATGAGGCGCCATCGATTGTGTCAATATGGCAGCGACATCATGCCTCGCGATCTAGAACTTGAGTGACACGAAATTTCCACTCGTGAGGAATCTCGTTATTCCAACTCCTCTCGTATTCCTCTCATGTTAGTCTTACTGAGAAGAATGCATTTTTATTAACTTTTCCATAAAAATCAGTAGCGTTAATAAACAGAAGAATATGTACTTACATTCAAAAGAATCCATACTCAAATTTCATATTTGTATTCTTCATACATGTTTTTCCTCTAATTTTAAAGAAGTTCGTCCACAAATAATAATAGTAATAATTCTAATAATAATTAAGGAATTCTGTAAACTCCTTTAGAGAAAAATTAGAGGATCCTCTTTATTTTCAAGATGTGATTAGTATTGTTTCATCCCATTTTCAGTTTCTCTGCATTTCAGATCATATTGACAATTAAACGTGAAAATTGATATATAATATGGTAGTCTAAAAAGGATCCAATAACGTTCGTTTTTTGTTCAATTCAGTACTTCACTTCCAGTCTCTACAAACTCATTAACTAAATGAGTTTCAATCGCATCATTAATTAAACGAAATCAATAACTTCTCACTTCTGTAACACCACTTGACTCCATAGAATATTTGTCTTATAACGAACTCAATTATGAAACGGCAGAATACACTTGTGAAATACAGATTAATTAATGATGAAATACAGAATATTTTTTTTTATTAATTATATTCTCAAAACACACAATATGAATTTTTCTAAAGTTTAAAACCAATATCACTTCATATTTGGGATTATGAGTGAGGCATTTCGTATAATCTCAATTCAATAGTAGCGTTATTTTCTGGAGGATATAGTAGTAGATATAGAAGATTGAAGGACGTGAAAATCATCATATTCAATTCTCCAAGTTCCATGTCAGTAATTTATTATCATTTCATTAGTGAACAATTTTTGTAAATGTAAGACCAAAATAATCACGTACAGAACACACAAAATATTGAAAGCGTTGCAAAATTTTAACAGATCTTTCTACAAAATGTATTTAACACAATACACGCCTCTAACACTGCATTGGGCGAGTATTGGGTATCAGTTGTCATTGGTGAACCCTGTCCAAATGACAATTTCCATGCATTTGCAGAACGACCGTACTACTGGGGAAAAAAATTGAAGACCACACAAAAGATTGTTCTTTCATTGCCGGAAGCAATTACCTTTTTTCGTAGGGATAACGACAACGAATGATATAATTTTATTACGAAATTGTTCGCATGATCTTCAATCGCATTAAGTAAAATTTAGAGGGGTGATATTCAACAGGGACAATGAACGTGTTTTCATTGAGAACGTTTAGTTTATGCAACCATTTTGAGTTCAATGTAACTTCCAAAGTCAAAAATCAAACCGTCCCCTTTGTAGACCCCGCAGGAACCAATAGGTTCACAGGCGGTAGAGCCCCTCTATTACTAGGAATCGGCATTGGGAGGAGGAGATAATATATAACCTATTTCTACAAGCACTTTTCAACTTTATCTGATCACCGGTGTCACTCAGGTTTCTGATGCAAGAGATAAAAAGGCATCACACAACCACAATTCATATGAATTCTGAATCGTAGAAAATTCTCGACTCAGCTTTTTGAAGGCAAACAATAACTTTCTCGTAGCGTGTTACATACAGCCCACACAGAGTTGCACAATTCCGTGCAAAGATTTTGAGGACGTGAAGCGACGATCCAACCGATAAGGGGAAAAGAAATGAAAAACATTCAAGCACCACTTCACTTTCCGACTACAGTTTAGTATAACAGATTCCTCAAAAGAAGAGTGCAATTGCCGGTAAGGAGAAATAACTCGTTTATTCTTTCTTCTCTATCAAAGAAATGTAACGGGTATACTTTTACGATTATTTTATAAGTGAGATTGTAGTTACAATATAATCAATATCTTGATACAAAATTCTATTTAAAATCTCTTCATTCCATACTAATGTTTCCAAGCACATTATAAAACAATAACCTCCCCCCCTTTCTTGTATTTTTCTTCTTTCTCTATATTGTTCTATTTCTAATGTAACTCACCTTTGAACAAATTCCTATAAAGACCAAAAATTAACAAATTTCTTTCTAGAATTTTTGATACGGAACTTTTCGAAGGAGACTTCTGACAGAATTGGCGATCCGATTTCTCTCCCCGAACACTGAAAGAAGAAACTTTGTGGGATTGGAAAAAAATGCACCCTTAACCTTAAATTCCAAAATAACTCTTTCCCACTCCCCAGAGGTTTCAATTTTTGTATGCAATTACTTGAGGAACGAACACTGCAGAAACTACATTTTTAGTAACAAATAGCTGTATCTCTGTTTTGCGAAAACCTTTATTAAAAACGCGTGAACGCGAAACAGATCTTTTTCTCTCATAATTTTGATGTACGATTTTTCATAATATTAGGTGATATAACTGTATCAGTTTGTTTTACATCTCATTCAGTCGTACGTGACATATAAAAAGTTGCTTTCATTTAAAATATAACATTCCCTTCTAGTTTTACAGACGAAACTACTAAAGTAATATTGAACTATTTGCACGTATGTTTTCAAATGTGTTACATGAGAGCGCCGACATTACGATAACACTTTCTATTTTGTTGTGCGCATTACACAGTTCGTATTGCCACATTCTGGTGTACTGTTTGCGAACGATTCGTACATATTGCTAGATATATAAGCAAAAAGTATACATACGCTCCATAGGTTAACCGCGGTTAAAGGGATCGTTTCTCTTTACCTTGTTTTTACATACTGCTCCAAGGAGATTCAGTACAAGGTTTCGGACAGTTTAATTTTTATACGTTTATTCCATCACTATTCACAAGTAATAGAAGAAACAAACATGGGAACTCGGCAACTCGGTATCGCCGTTTTCCTATCTTCATCATAACGGGGAAGACGCTTTTATTTTTTGAACTGTAGCTATCAAATGACATAATTTTCCGACTTAATCTTCGTCTTAATGAATTAATAAATAAACTTGTCCATATACAGAGTATCCGATTTTTAATTTTGTATAAACTAATCCCTTTCTTACCAAACATTTCTCTTTTACCCTACAACTTATTTTACCCAGAGGTATTTTGTTCGGAACACAGGAGAAAAAAACAGGTTCACTTTACGTTTCATCTACAAAATTATTTTTTTAAACTCATGTAAGTTATTAATTTCCCCTTAAAATTTTGTTGCCAGAGGCTCTACAACCTCCATGTTTTCATCTACCCTATCCATATTCAAAACGTCAGGAAAGCTGATGGAGATCTGAGCATTAACGTAAGTAGGCAAGTACTGGATCAACTGAGAGAGGAATTTAAGCCAGAGCTTTTGGCGCTGATACTGCACTTGCGGCTCGTTACTAGAAAAGGTTGCAGCTTCATTTCACTGAAAAGATACATCTGCACTATGGGTACTACTAAGCAGCGCCAACAGTAAGAATCTTAACATGTTCTCGTTTTGAAATAAAATGGAAACAAATATATAGTGCACGAATTCAATAATTTTTAATAAAGTTCATTTTCAACAGAAACAATGTACGTTTATTGACGTTTCAATCAAACTTATTCTGGTATTACAATTTCTTTTGCCTCGTTCTCTCTAACTTCGTTTTAATTCAGCAAAAAGTTATCACAAAAACACAAGACTAGTATCGTAAAATTTTTGACAAGATGAAACGAGGAATGAATAAAATTGGTGAATATATAGTTAACAATTTCATTTCAATATTTTTTCCGCAACTCTCCACATCAAAATATATACAAGAAGAATTGTATTGTTAATCTTAATACAAATTTGTGACGTACTTAAATGACAAATTTTCCGATACGTTGAAAGATAAAATATAGACCTGGAGAGTCCGCATTGTTTTTAAGTTTGTTTGGTCTAATACTGAACAATGAAATGTGATTGCAAGTACTAATCATATTACTAATCTACTCGCTGCTATTCGCAAGATCCCCGGATAAGTTTCAGAGTGAAGTGTGCTGGAAGAGAGGAAGGGAATGAGGACTGCGATAGTGCGCAGACGACAGAGGCATGACCAGAGAATAAGACAGGGCCCCAGAACACTTCCATGCATATTCATAGCAAGCCGCGATGCGGCGGCGCAGGCGGCTTCAGCGCAGCGGTGCAAGCTTGAAGCGAATCCTGTCTCAGACGCCCCATGGGCACGAGCCACGGGCGCCTTCTGCTCTTCACCTCGTCCTACGACGCACCTCGCTCTATCTTTCTCATCCTATCCCTCATCCGCTCTTCCCTATTACTTCGTCCTCCTCCTTGACACAAAGCATCAAAGATGTAACGTAACGTGTTTTTCTCTAAATTAATAAACTTGAATTTTGGCGTTGCGAGATTTGTTCCTCCGTCCAAACCACACATTTTTGCTATAAGAACTTCATTTTCTCTATAAGAACTACTATTTATTCGAATTTTAAGGTTTTGCAAAGATTTTATAATTATGTGACCACCATCGACCATTTTAATGAAAAGGTACAATTTTTTTCCTCGTGACATACATTTTGGATATACTCTTATTTGGGATGAGAATATATTATACTTACAACAAAAAATAGTTAAATTGAAGAAAAACTAAATTATTAAATATGTCTGTAATGACTTTCACACCATATCCACTGAAAGGTTGTCTGGTAGTTTTCGTTCTCATCATATTACAGATCATGAGGGCATACAGTAAATTAATATAAAAGAGATAGACTCTATGATAATTAAAAGTTTATATAAAATACCTGTGACAACCTATAAACACTTGCGTAAAAAATCTTCGCCACTTTTCGTTTTATATCTTAAACTGAAAGTTTACTTCGGTAATCGACCTATTAGATTAAAAAATTACGTGAACTTTCCATTCAGCTGATTCTAATACATTCCAGTGCCACTTCGTATGAATGAGGAAAAGAAAACTCTTGTATAAACTTTTTTATCTCGGAAATGAAAAAAATACCGGCTATTGATACATTGATATATTATGTAATAGCAATGCAAAGTCATCAATGTCTGGAAAAAGTAATGTGCGTAATACATGTTTTGAAGCTAACACTTGAGATGTAACCAGAAGTTAATAAAACAAATGCTAAAATTCACACAAGTCAAACTGAGTACTTACTTACTGCATAAAATGACTTTATGCCCACTACATAGTTTCCGATTTCAATATCCGCGTGAGATCAATATTTCTGTTAAAAAAAGTTAAAAAGTGGTTTTGCTCAAACATGTTACCTCGAAATAGTGTATTAGAGGAAAACAATTCACGTGTATTATACCAACACATTAAGAATCAAACTTCAAATGAGCAATAATTCAATGAATGCTTTGCAACTAGTGAGAAAAAAATATGCGTCACTTTAAAATGTAGTTAATAGTCGAGCTCGTGTAGTAGTAAATAACACTTTCTTGGGTGTTGGTGATAATTCACATTTCTCAGCTAAATTATGTTAACAAACAAGGAAAGTCCCATAGGATAAATTTATATGTCAACCCTTACTTCTTTAAAGTTCCTCCTCTTATGCTGTAACTAAGCGTACAGTGATATTATAGTCTTTCGATATTATTTACAGAAATCAAAACGCATTAAGTGTACCAAAATATAAACAGAAATGCATATGGTCAAGACATTGGGAATGCATCAGAATAACATTCAGGCAATTTAAAAGAAATCATTGAAATACAAATCACATTGTACTTTAAAATAACCAAAAGAATTAGAATAATGTTCCACATTATCACATAATTTCATGGAAAATATGACATATCTTTCCATTTTTTGAGCATTGACAGTACGTACATTGGAGTAAACACAACACACATTTAATATTATATCATTATGTATTCTCAAAAGAAAGACTGACAAAGAATTATTGACTGGGGAAATAAGCAATGAAATTTAGCTATTAAACTTATGTTTATAAGGTCCTGCAAAAATAGAAAATAACGATATAAATATGTTAATGTTACTTATTTATGTAAATTTGTAAGAATAATTTTCGTACTGCGCACCTAACACATAATTAATTAGTTACGAATAATTTTAAGAAACATGCTGATGAAATACATACATTATAAAACACATACAGTAAATATACTGCTTACATGTCATATCATTCGTGCTTCTTATTGTATTGTGGAAATATTTTATCGTGTATTATGTATCATTGAGTTAATCTTTCGGTTGGTGCTCTTACTGTCCAAAATAAAGACTACGTTAATGAGAAGTCTGACACGCTCGAAGGTTGCCTCTGCTCAACGATACCTCACAACAAGAATCAGATCCATTTCAAAAATAACGAGGAAGTCTCACTCATAATTTGATGTATTCTTAAAGCAAAGGTACTTGTTAAAAACCTTGGAAGTATTTTACCTACTTTAAAAGCTGAAAACGTGCTAGAAGTACGAGAAAATTAGAACAAGAAGTAAAAATCAAGAGCAGTCCTATTCTCAATAGTACGCGCTATCTTTGCGAGTGGTGGTTAAACGTAAGTGCGCTGTTAAGAAAATGAAATTGATGACTACTTCGGAACGTTTGTTTTCTCAAACCGAATGCTACTAAATCGATATCAAGACAAATAACTACTCCAATTTACAAAAGAAATGGGGCGTAGATGTTGCTTCTGTTATTAAATTTTCATTCCCTATTATTATTTTCCACAGTGACAAATCTAAAATAAATGTTAATTTGGATGTATTAAAATTTAAGTCAATACAATCTAAAATCAAATCTAAATGCAAAAAATTAGTATCATGAATTTATTTTGTGATTATAGAGATATAAAAATAAACTAATAATATTCACTAAACATAAATTGTATAAATATTTATTTCGACCTCGTACGTAGACAAATTTTTATTGAATATCACGACGTTCTAGCATTTGATTACTGCCATCGTCAGGAGTGTAATGTGTAAACAAATTTGTTAATTTTACCTTCTTAACAAAACGAAAAACAAATTACAAGTCTGTCTTGTAGTATGTCCATTCTATAAAATGAAATCTCCAATTTTAAGTAGATTTTTTATCCAGGAAAAAAATATGGTTACATTAAGAAACAATCTTATAACCTAGTAATTAAGGAGAAAGATACAATAGGCAAAATGACTTCGCAAAATGTCTTTTAATGTCATTTTTTGTAAAAATTTTACCTTTTTTTATATTGGACAGAGTAAACATTAATTACAGACGCGAATCAAAGAATATCAACGTAACACAAACACAACACAACAATGTCATTTCATTACACCGTTTAGATTTCGATCATTCAATAGATTGGGATAATGTTTCAATATAAGATTGCTATATAAAATTACTAAAATTACTAAAAACGTATTGTTTCAGAAATGTTACACATCAAATTTACAATATTGGATTTACAAACTGATACTGACAACTTATCCTAAATTTATAGTTGTTTGTTTTGGTTTTTGTGCTATGATGGTTTATTTTTCATATTTATTTTTCCTTGGGATTGGTTTATTTGTATACATACTTAATTTATTGACTGACGATGGCAGTAATCAACTGCTGGAACGTCGTGATAATCAATAAAAATTTGCCTACATACAAAGTCGAAATAAATTTTTCTATTAAATTATGTATGTAGACGAGAATAATGTCAATAAATATGTATTGTATCATAATAATAATTCTTAAGGCATGTAGCAAAATTATTAAGTGTTAAAGGTTAATAAAATCTAGTTTTAGGAATTTTCGTAGTCCCAACTGTTTATTTAAAATATTTTGCGTAGAATATTTTATTGGAAGAACGTCCTTATTTTTTTCCGGTTCTCCTTTGGTTACCTTGAAGACCTCTTGCTTGCTTCCCGAGAGTAAAATAGCTTTTTGTACTTCATGTACGTGGTCATACGCAGCTTTTAACAGCTTTTTTGACAATAAATTATTTCCATTTTAATATTTGAAAATAAACCTTTCAGGTTTTTTTCCAATTATATCATTATCTGAAACGACCATAATTTATTTCACCTACACAGGTTATATTAGTTTTCCGTCCAAAAAATTAACTGAAACACTTTTTTTAACTTAAAGAGTTCTGATTTACGGTTGTCTTTTAATTAGATTCGTGTATTCCAGGACAAAGTATACGTGGATTCACTTATATGATTGAACTCATGTACTGGATAATTTATTGATTCTCATCCTTCATTGTTATATATTTATAGTTCTTTAATGTGGAATTCATTGCTATTTCAAAGCTATCCTATTTAAAATAAGAACTAGTACCATAAGCTTTTGATCGGACACTCTTCCTAAAACAGTTCTTTGGAAAGTTCCATTATTGGGACAAGTAGTATGATTCAATGCATATGATATACGGTCCATTTCATATTACTTTGTTATTATTACCTAGTGTTCAGAAAACGAAAACACATTATTTATACACAGCAAATTAGTTTCTACAAAACCATAATCACTAAATCAAGTACAATTATACGATGTATTTGTAATTAGTCATCTATTTTATTTCGCAATGTTCTAGTTCAATTTTATTACTCCAAAATGACGAATGCTTATTTTTAGCGTATTCTCATACGTGGTTTTCAATACTATGGTGAAATAAATAAAATAATGGTACTGAAATAAATAATTCAGATTAAAACTATTATTTCACTAAATTTATTTATTATTAAAATATTATATTTCTATAGTTACGCATATATTTAAAAAAATTAAAAAATGCATTTACAGTTGCAAAACCTGTGCGTTTACATATAACAATGAAATTCGGTCATTGTAATAGACATAAACAAAGTTAATAGAAAAATATTAAACAAGCTTTAAATTAAAATAAATTATAAATAATTTCATAAAACTAACTATTATACATATATTTTAATTAGGAAACTTGTGACTAATCGAATAAAAATTACTATTAAAATAACTTTACCCATTTTCCTATTATTTTATCATCAAATTTATGTAAAATATGCGACCTAATAAAAATGGGCATATGTATTGCTCCAGAAAATGTCATGAACAAAGAGAATTGTAAGTGCTGGATTCCATGAAACAATTCGCAAGCTTAACCGTGCGATAGTTGTAGAAAACTTGTTGTAAATTTGCCAGCTTTTTTGCCATAGCTACATTTGTCTGATGCATCTTTTTGGTTCAACGTGACAGTTTTCTCAACAAAACAAATGTAATACGGTAATAATGCATTAAATGGTTGCAGTTTCCAAGATAAGAGTTTCATTCTACATGAACTCGATACATGGACTACAGTACATTAATTTTTTATGGGTAACGATGAATTCAAGATTTATCGGAAACAGCGCAATTATTATTTTGTCCCTGAAAGATATGAAGTTAGTCTGCTGTAACCCGATATACGCTTAATTCCTAACTTATAATGTGCTACTGAGTCACGTATGCGGTTATTACGATCCAAAATGTTCATCACCATCACCTGCATTTCGTTTTGTTTTGTAAACGAATTCTTCCGCGGTCGGAGTCAATGAATGTTTTTTTCCGGGACAAACTGCGTCTCAGTAGTTTCGGCCATCCTGCTGAGGCCTACTTCAGAGCCATGTCAAAATCGCTCGTACGCTACGGCAAAGTATGTCTCTGACATTGTCCTGGAGAAGGTCACAGTATAATGGCCGAAACGTTGGTAGGTTTTTCTGCTAAGATGCAGTTTGTGTCATACAAACATGTATATATTTTTTGTTTTTAGGTTAGATGTACGTAATTTGAAGATTAATTCTTATTTGCGTGTGTATGTGCGTAGGACGAGTGAGTTGGTGGCGTTGATGGCGCTGTCGACGACGCTATTCCTCTTCATCCACACGCGGGATCTCCACACGCGCCTTCGCCAGATGCAAGGGAAGCTGCCTCCAGACGACGCGCTCTCTGCCAACCAAGTCTCCTCAGGTGGGACAACATGTGTGTATGGGAGTCGAGGGACGAATGCATGTGCAAAAAGCATGTTGAAGGAACGATTGTATCTAGACGTCCCTCGAAGTCTAGAATATTCTCATTCTGGAAAATTTCCTTCGACTAACCTGTGGTGTGTTTCGCTTCGTAAAGAACATGGCGACGTGGTAATGACCAATAAAGATTAAAGAAACGAAAATCATGTGACGTCACATTGTCTTTTTAAATAACTACTAAAGATGATTGCGCTCCACAGACACTCATCCAGGATGCGCTGATGTATGACTAACATATCACTATGAAATATATAGTTATTGGTTAATTATATTATATAGATTCTCTACTTTACACATTTTAATATACAATAAAAAGACTCTATACTATATACTATATAAAACAAATTTTCTACTGGGTAAACATAGAAACTTCAGCTCGCGGGAACAAATTTACAATACAGAGATATTGGATATATTTTTGGAGAACAATACGGTGTTGTTGAATACAACACTGAAGAACATTTTTATGTATGGTCATACCTAAATATTAGCTAGATAACTTAAAAATAGATTTTAACAAGAGTAACAAAATTAATGTATGTGACCATATTGCCTAATATCTTACTCATTTTCATGGTATCGCGTAGACTTATTGCACATGCATAGGGTTTTATTTCATTGAAGTTTCGTTGATGCATACTATTCAATTAAAATTCAATAAACGTAGGGGTCTTTTAATTAGTTGTCTTTTACTGATCTTTTATTAATCCGTTCATGGCGTATATATTACAGAAAGTAGTTATTGCCAGCCTCTTTATATAGTGAAGTTCTTTGCTTAGATTTGATTATGCATCACAAATAAAGTTGATTCATTACTGTTTCGTTCTGGGATGCACAAATCCATTATTCATTATTTTGAAGGACTTATTATTGTTATTGAAAATAATATATTAGTTTTAAGTTTTGGGAAATATAAAAAAAGTCTACATTCATTACAGTGCAAAATACATATAGTCTACAGTGTTTGTAAACTATATGTATTTTTGCAATAGTACTGACTTCCTTACTATGAAATTATTAGAAATTGTTTGAATATGAATATATATTAAATCATTTTAAATAGGAAGAGATGATGTAACGTAATGAGTATATAGAACAGTAGTATTGACATTGGGCTTAAAAAATAACCAAAGTTCATACCGAGAAATTAATGTCATTGTGCTAGTTCAAATATTATTAATACGGAGAGTTTTCATTCCCTAGGAGAATAAAAATCTCAAGAACAT
The DNA here is from genome assembly GCA_002313205.1 of Laupala kohalensis. Lineage (NCBI taxonomy): Eukaryota > Metazoa > Arthropoda > Insecta > Orthoptera > Trigonidiidae > Laupala > Laupala kohalensis. Next base: position 361,190 of record NNCF01136344.1, on the reverse strand, counting down.
CAGCAGTGACGAAAGTTGCATATTCATGTGTTTGCGTAACGTCATTGAACGTCACACCAACGCATCCTCTCCTTCACCGTAGCGTTTTGAGGAACGTGAGGCATCCGCCACTCAAAACGTGCGTCGCTGACGCATAAAGGAGCAGCGTGACGGGATTGTTCCGCCCTCTCTTTATTTCCTGCCACGGGGTGAAAGGAAGAAGAAGCGGTGGCGGCGACAGCATATTGAGCGTGACGCTTATTGAGCGTGACGACTCAGTGGAGGAGAGGGTGGAGGGGAGAGGGTAAAAGTTCCCAGCTAGACTCTCGAAAAGAACAGGCTTTAGGTACGGTCTGCCCCTCTACTTACTGCACTCCCGAATTTAAGGTTCACTCCCACAACTTCCGAGATACAGTTGCGTAGGAGAGACATTTACTTTAGTCTCATTTACGTCACAGACCATCGATTTCGTGTATTTTAAACTTCTAGTGGTCTGCTCATTAACAAGCACGCCGAGTTAACAATTTTGCGCGAAACGCACCGGTGGAAGATGATGAAAGGTCATACTGTCCCTATCACTTCTGCATTATACAATTTTTTTCAATCTCTTTACAGAATATTCACACGAAAATGAGAGGAAAATTCAATGTGTTCTATTAAATGCTACGGAGTTATTTTTAAACCGATCTAAATTAAAAATAATGCTCTCTTTACATAAAATGAAATAGTACTTCATTTTGTTAACTTACATGAGGCGTTTGCGGGGGTCATTTTTATAGGAGAACAATTTTGCTATTGCTTGAATAATACTTATCTGAACATAATGTTTGAATATAAACGTAAAATAATTCTACATTTATAATTAATACTCTACAATTTGCAATCTTCATCTAGAACACCTTCAAACTCGTCAGTAGAGGGATTTGCACGCCTCAAATAATCCGGAGAAGATTCATGTTAAAGATTTCTTCGTCTCTTTCAATACTTCAAAGTATCAGCAAGACGTCTGTGAATTTAATGAGTATGACGTTTCATACTTCTCTAGGGACCTCTTCATGATAGCTGTACAATCCGTATTTCTACTTTCGCCCGAGGTGATAAATTTTAAAACTATTCTCGGAGAAAGATAGTAATAAAGTACAAATTAATTATGCATATGATACGGTCTGTTTAGTGAATTTCAGATGTGTTACGTCTGAGTAGTTCTGTTTTAGTTGCTTTAATCAAAGAAATTACTACATCGCATCAGTCCAACTACAATAATACAAATTCAATGTGATACTGAAGTATAATTTCTTTATTAGGCATTAAATGAGATAAGAATTGATATGGCAGGAAGTGAATGTGTTTCACGAAACAAATATCATATTTCTGTATACGAATAATTTAGTTTCCTCAAATAATAATAATAATAATAATAATTTTTCCATTAATTGATTAAATTATTCCCCAATTTCTGGATAGATCTTGTCATTTACTTCCTACATGTAACTTAATGTGTTTCTATTTTGAAGATGATAAATCTTTAACCAAATGACGTATAATTTGTATTCAACAAAGCGATACACCAAAATCTCGAAGCCATTGACAATTTACAAATGGAATTATAACATATCTATTTTAATTTCCAGTACTTTGTAACAACTTAAAGCTGTTCTCAAACTTTTTGGTTTATGAAACTGGGTATTTGATCGATATAACTGCTACATAACCGCAAAGCATATTACTTTCTTTAAGCTCATCGTTGAAGAGCTATACTCGATGCACATCTAGCCACCGTCTTTCAGCTTGTAGGATGTACTAATATAATAGATAGCAAAACATTATAGAAATAAAAACAATGAATAAGTTTATCAACCTACAAGAGATGGACACTGGCAACGCATGTGTCATGCGGCAGAACGACACAATTATTTGTAATAAATCATTTGTAATAAAATTGTGGGTGAAATATGATTCTATTTCATAATATGAAATATAGTTTTCTTAAGAAATATTAAAAATAATATATCCATGAGGACAAGAACAGGAGAGAAAGGAAGAGAGGTAAACACATGTTTAATAAAAACTGCCACTGGGAAGGGTGAGCTGTGCGTGATCAGTGCTCTGGCAAGTTGGAGAAGCCACCGATATCGACAATCATGGACAGAGGCTTACAACACCGCTTCCGGCATGTGGGATGAAAATACATCTCGAGCTCTCGAATCAGAGGTGTGGAGCTTACCACAAAGTAATTACTATGGAAGGTGACATCGATCCGAGCGTAGGTTGAAATCTGGTTTCGACTACTTTGGTCTTTCAGGATATCAATTCCAATTGACCCACACAATCACCCCCATTTCCCACTATTTTTTTTTAAATTAGGATGTTAAGTTCTTTATTTCTGTTGCACCATGAATTGATATTTCTGTTTAGAAACGCCCTATTGTTATTTTACTTTCTCCCGTGGGTAAACCCCACAATGAGAGAGAGTTGATATATCTAGCAATAACAAAAATACGGGTTCAGAATGTCGTTGCTTCGGGCATAACCAATGAAGTTTTAGTCATAAGGAAAATACGTGTTCGAAAGAGTCCTTGACACACGTGGTCAAACGTGACATATTTCTTTCATGAGCGCTTCAGGGATTACAAAGCGCAGAGAAGTTCTCACGTGTCAACCCACTAAGACTTCCCATTCGTCCCATGCCAGGAGCACACACTGCCAAGAGAAACCGAAAATAAATAAACAACCGATCTTACATATTACCCGACCTATCTCTTGGGAGCTATTTAGGATCAAGTTCAGGATTTTTCTGATTCCCAGTTCCTTGTGAAATTACATCTTTTAGTTCTGCGAGATATATTTGCACTTTCAATATTACAAGTAATGATTATTAAAGATATATAAATGAACTCATAAATTCGACGGCACTTCTTTCAACGTTCAGTAAGAACAACCTGGACTTCTATTTCATAATACCATTTATTTTCAAAATCATGAAAGATGTGTGAATTCTTTTCTAATTTAAAGTAATTCTTAGGGACTGTCCCTAAATTAATGCAAAAATCACAACTTTTATAACACTCCTCTCCATTTCGCACCTCTAACGATCCATCTTACCCAATAATTACGTAACGTTTCCTACCTCCCCAACCCCATAAAGAAATGTTTTTGTCACTCAGTCGTAAAATGGGACAAATTTCGATACACTGACTTAATCGTTTGTTTCTCGTTGCTATGTTCTCTCTCTAAACGGTTGAGTTCACTGACAAACTTTAGCGAAAAAGTACCCCATAAGAATACCCTATAATAGTGTTACGTAACACCAAGGCTAAAACCATCCTCTATCCTGCCGTAACGTAGAAAAACGACACGAGAAACCACCATTCTCTGTAGTGTGTTACATAATTTACGAACGGCCCCTAATTAGAACAAGTCATAGAACAGTAGGTGAGAACGAATTTATCAGTGAATGACTCATGACTCTTTTTCCTCGTTTAGCCATTACCACTAAGTACCACTTTTATAAGTACCAGATGATCACATACTGAAAAAAATGGTATGCATTTATTGTAAATAAACTTATAATTGACTATCTATTGAAATTTAATAATTATTACATTTTTATACATTCTTCACTATAGATAAAAGCGAATGAAGAGGGCTGATCGACCCATTTTCTGCTGTAATTTTCCTACGCCACAAAACTAGACAAAAAATCATAAGAATTAAGACCGTTAGCTAAAATAACTTCCTATTAATTTCTTTTATTTCATAGAATAAATATCTACGTGTAAATATTTTACTCTAATTTTATTGCTGTACTAAAATGTTGAAATAGCAGGCAAATTTTGAATACATTGCTTTCCTTGAGTTTAATATACTCCTTGTCCAGAATTGTCCTCATAAACTTATTTAAATTATCTGTTTGATGTTCAACACTTCGCAACAACATTAAAATATCATTGTAAGCTCAATAAAGGGACCTCAATGTCTCTTTTTTAGCAATAGATGTGTATTCATTATTCCAAACTAACAAGCACCTAATATTTTCAAAAAAACTTCAAAGGTTGAAGAGAAGATGAAAAACTGGAAATGTAGAAATTAATTATCATATTAATAGATTGTGTCTCTCCGCAGACTCTCCGAAACTTTAGTCAATTCAACTGATACAAAACAAAAAAAAAAACAAAAAAAAGAACCAATCCAAAATCAATTATAAAATATTCTCTCCAATATCTGTGGAGATGCTAGTAAGGACCATCACTGAACACGTTGTTTGTGATATGAGATAAAAGTGTCAACAGGAATAATTCCACATTAATTAGTCAACATGTGATGATTCAAGAAACTAATGACTATCAAAACACCATAAAAACATAAAATATTGTCACTTAGGCACGATATTTATGTTCTATTGCATATCTTGCATTATTGCACTACTTTTCTTCTGATGAAATACTCCAAAAGTTTCATAGGATCGGAAAAGATAATTGTCAGTAAAAAATTGAAAATGTTAAAACCATTGGAATGAATTCTGTCTCATTCAAACCAAGAGTTGGGAAGTTTTCTCTCATAATCCTCGAGAGTATGGGGCGTCTCCGTATAGTACAGATACAATGCTTTACCTACATTGTAGGTCCCATAATTAAGAGCCCACAATCTTCATTCTAGATTGCTTCACGAGATACTATCTACTACGACCTAAGCAATGAGAATCTTAATATCCTGGTCTAATTTGATAATGAGGAATTAGATTCTCCTGCGTAGTCGCGAAAAGTTGGCACTCACGGTGCAATTACGCGTTTTACTATCGCGCGTTAGAAAGTCAATGAATGTGCCGCAACGGAGGGCTAATTCCAGAGTACGGGGATTTGATGGGCACAAGTAAAGGAATATCGCTCCTTCCAACACTTTTCCTCCCATGCGGACGGCAAACGAGTGCAAGATCTCCCACCATCAAACTGCACCTTGCTCCCATCTGCTTCATGACCTCCCATCTCCAAAACGAGTACGACACGATCGATGCCCATTAGACTACCAAATGCCACGTATCGTAATGCATTACCCGATGACGCATGTAAAATGCAAAATCATCCATGAATATCAATAATAGGGTTTCAAAATTTTGTAACAAATAATGGCACCTGTCGTCGCCGACAGAATAGGTAGTTAGAAGGAATTACCCTCGAGACTCCACGAGCAGTTAGGAAGAGACACCTACCGAGGGCAACCTCGTTAACTTTCTCCCTGGTGACGTAGCTGCGGCGTGAGTGCGTGAGTGTGTGCGTGTGTGGTACTCTCGGAGGGACGGGAGGAGTAGGCGTGGCGGCGTGTTTCGCATCGTCCCATGTCACACACGATCTAAATGCGAGGTTAAAGCTGAAACACCGAGATGACACTCAGGCGTGTGGCTGACACATTCCTTGCACTAAAATGTTGAAAATACGTTCTTAAAATATGTGCTAATCCTAAAAAATATTCACTAAAATCCAATCAAATGCATTAAGAAGTTCTAAATATGTTCTTAAGAAGTTAGTTACAGATTTACATACTTATTACTAAGAAGTTCAAATGTAAGTTGGTTTAGAGTAATAAAATCACTCAACTCGTTCTTACAGTAAAAAAAACATATTTCAACCATGAAGATGTTAATTTTGATTGAGTATGGTAATGCAAATCTAAAAATTTCACCGTTAAAAGAAAAATAAATAAAATGTAATTCCATTGTCTCACTAGGTTTAAAATGCTAGAAATCAATTCCTCAAAGCTATAGAAAGATAGGGAAAAATTAAGGAAAATCCGGGCCATGTTTATTACAAAATAACGAAGAATCCTTTTCTCCAGCTTTTTCTTCTTACGTAACCTTTGATTTGCCAAACATATAATTATCCATTATTGAACCACTAAAAATCAGAAAATGAAAAATATTTTTAGTAATGATCAACATTTATGTATTTAGAGTCCTCAAGAGATAACATGCGACCGGACTTCATCCAAAACCATGTTCAAGATACATGTGGAACATTTCGCGCATACAATAAACGCGGGATATTAAGATCACAAGGAGATAAATACTCGAGTGCTCTCTCTTCATATTACATTAAACATGGTTTCCAAAGTGCTTTGTTTTATTCGTTCATCTATTGAATTTTATTCTCATACCGCGAACATAGACGTTTGGTCGACTAGTTAGCTATCCTGATCTTATTAATTATGTTATGCTGAATGAAAATGGGAGACGGGACCCAGATTCGAATTGTAGACGGGCCCGGGAGGCGAACGGGATGGCGCAGTCGGTAAGCGCATGAGCGCGCTAAGCTCAACTTCCCGAGTTCGAATTTCAGTCCCGTCTACCATTTTCATTCAACATAACATAATTAATCTATTACCTGGCGGTGAGATTCGCCGCAATCTAAGAGATTTCTATATCCTGATCTTGTCCATGATTAGTGAATGAAAAGGTATTAATATAAAACCGCGATATATTACATTCCTTCTTCCTCAATTACAATTTTCTGTATTTTAAGGAACTTTCGTTACTACATTGCCGCAAGCAAATCATACTTTCCGAAAGGTAACATATCATTTAGAGAATTATGCACACGTTAATAGATTACTTAATTACACAGGCTCACACAAAAATTTGGTTTGTTCCAAAAAACCTATGTATCCTTATGTATATTGGCGCTTTGAATTCGAATCTGGGGTCAGAATTGCTCCATAGCCTTCCATCTTTTTAGATGGCGAAAGAAACTGCCCTTCAATTCAGAAAAACGCACAAGAGATTGGTCTGTTCCAAAGACTAAACCTATGTATCCTTATGAACTTTGGCCTCAAATTTGGAATCCGGGGTCAGAAGGTTCATCACCATCCTTCATATTTTAATTGCGAAAAAACTTCCCTAATTAATAAGGATTCATAGGTAACTAGTCTTTGGAACAGACCAATTTTTATTGTGTGTGTCCCTGTATTACTATATTATGTTTAATCGCCAATTCATGTAACGTCTATCATACACTCACGTTTTCACTCCAGCGATCCTCTGTATAATCGTTTAGTGCGTGAGAGGAGGTTGATCAAGGAGACCCGCCTCATTCCGCGGAGAATGTGTGAATGCGGAGGACTCAGACTCACTACTTTCTAAGCAGACAATGGCAACCGCCCTCCAACCTCGCTCTTGTACAGAAGCTAAAGCGTTCGTTCTGTCTCGAGCATTTCGAGTGTAATTAGAAATGAGAGAAAGAGATTGAAAATCGGTGGAAAAGGAAAGTGCGATGACGAGGCACAAAGCGCTCGAGGCACACGCCCGTAGCAAACCGCAGCGCTGCCACTTTATCCCATCTACAAACTGCAATAGTCGGAAAGATTCAAGTGGGGCATGAGAGTTCCGAAATACTTCCGAGTTAACGAGCCAAGTATTTCATGCAATGAGAAGCTGGATTCGTTTCTCGTTTTCCAAGATTCTGATCAATGCTACACATTTCTGATTCCCCATTCCCTAGCCAAAGAACTGTAGCAAAGTGGAAGAGGAAATTCACATCTTTGTCAGGACAAGTTTGTTGTTTTTCTTTGAACATTTCTACTTTCTGTTTTATGCGTGAATGAAAAAAGGAATGAATAACTTTTTGAATAGTCTTAACTGTTTTGACTACTTTAAGAAAAAAGAATATGTTTAGAAAACTTTAGAAAAACTTCATGAAATTACAATCCTAAACTTACGTCTACTGATGATACAGTATCAACATTAATTCTATCAACAATTTTATCGGTCTTGATGTAAATTTACAAACCTCTAAATAGATTTGGTAATATGGTAAGCGACTTTTATTTTGGTAAATTTTGCTATTTGCTGTTTCTGTAGCATTACTATTAACAACTCTGCGACAAAAATGTCGTTGCGATTGATTAGAACTTTCCTTGAAATACACGAAGTACTTCTACAAGAAAATCACATATTCACATGTATTATCTTCAAAACCTGTCACAATTACGTCACCACTTTGAGTGTTTAGACTTCAAAAACATACACAGAATTAAATATAGGTAAATAATTATTTGGCACCAGTCACTTTTCTCAATCGAAAAATTATGGCATGAAAGACTTTTAATGCAAGAGATTAATATCAGTAGATTTTAACAGGAAATTCAGCTTACAAATCTATCACTTGAAATAACGCCAAAGTAAAATTAAATCACGAACATTAAGTATTACTTTTTGCTGTGACTTACTTTTACCTGCGTAACATACCACCAGAATGTTTACTAGGTATCTTACGTCATAGGCGCTCAACGCCTGTGAAAAATAACACTTGTGTCTACGGAACGTAGCTTCTATTGGAGGGTTTCCAGTGAGAAATAACATTATGTCCATAGAGGATATCTTCTACTCTAAGGCCTACCTCTGCATGTCACTAGTCTAATTTACGCTTCAAGGAGAAATGCCCTAGGGAATGTCCGATTATCCCACCACGGGACAGTAGCTCGGACAGCTTTGATCACTAGGGAAATGCTTGGTACTCCACCATTCTCGCTGAGCCTGAGAAACGTTAATGCTCGAGTAAAATTCTCTTGATCTCACCAGCATTCGAATACCGGACGTCCAGAGACGAGTTCAATTTCCTCCCAATTACACCATGTTACTAACACCTATTAATAAGAAAAATCATTGAGGAAAAGCTCACAGCTGTGTGTGCGTATAACAAAAGGTTCACATTCGGAAAGCAGGCGCTCCAACAAACATTACAGTGGCGGGCCTGTTTTCCGATGTGAGGCCATCCGAAACGTTTTTTCAGTTATCTTAGGAAGAAGTTAAAAGTTATTTGTTTATTTCTATTTCTATGATTATTATATTACATCTTTTTAATCCTTTTAGTATATACTCTTAGACATATAATTACTTGGAGTATTAGGAGGAGGAAGCTGCAAATGTGAAGTTTTCCGCAGATAGGGCAAAATTAAATAACAGAGTATGTATCTCAAATAGGTTTTTTATTTTTTTATTATTAAAACTTGTGTGAAAAGAATTATTCAAAATTATGCTGAAAGAGTATGTAATATGCTTCTTAAAAAATTGTAATAAGGTACTTCTCATTTACTTTAGTACCGAATTTAACGACTTTATAGATAATACTTAATCAAATTCAATATGCATTTCCAACCTATGTACCACAAAATAACAATATACAATCCATACTTAATAATTTAAAATATTTAAAATAAGCAATACATAACTTAAAATGCATGAACTTGTAATATTCCAGGTAACTATGACAAAGAGTTAGTATCTCTTTATTTTTTTTCTTAACATACAGCGGGTTTTGTAAACACTTGGTGTACTAATTTATAATTAAGAAGACGGATTGACAAATATTTTGTAGTAATTACACAAAAGAATATTAAAACTTTTTGTAAGTATAATTGAAGATTAGGAAAAGGATAAGACTATGCTAATCTAATGAAATCGAATTCATTCCAGTAAATGTTTACTGTTTAGTCAACTTGAAATGAAAGTGTAAGAAATAACATTGAAATCTCATTTAGTGACAATCGTTTACTTTGTTCTGGAATGGACAAGACATCGTTTCACATTTAATGTCTTATGTGCCCTTCTTTCTTCAGAAGATAATAACGATTTCATGGGTACAAAAGACAGTAACTGGTTTATATTATCTTTATGAAGAGACAGAGAGGCTATGGCTAATGTTCTGTTCTGAGATCCGATGGGATTGTGCCAGTCAATTAATGCCCGTATGTCATTGTGACGAAAGTGAATGAATTTAAATTTGAAATACATCTCATTTCTGTTCTACTTAATTTCTAGGTGCATTTAGAATTATGAAGATGTCAACATTATTAATATAGTTCACTATCTTCAGAAACCGAAACACGGACAACATTAATATAATCTTATAAAACGGAAAATAATTGAAAAGCTATAATTGATTTAAGGTAATGATTATTTACTTTTAAATATTATTTCTAATTAAATTGTTAAAAGTTGTTGATCAAAGGAAGTTGTCTTCCTCATTTATCTTAATATTAAATATAATATACACACTGATAATAATCATTCTAAAATAAAATAGAATTCGAAGAGGAGATTTGGTTTAAGACGCTCGTTAAAAGCGTCATTTATAAGATTATAAACACAGTTGTAAAATTCTTCTATCTCGCTCCTCTAGTCCGTACTATCAATTATTATGACATATCAGAAGTACAGAATAACTGACTAATGGCATCGTAAGAGGTCATTTCATCACTACAGTAAGACTATACTAAGTCTGTTCGCTTTCATCAGTAAATACTGAACGAATTTTATTCAGATTTTCTGTAATCGACGTGTTTCTCGAGGAAGGGTTATACAACTAGCATTTCCCAAGACGTTACGCGCCGCGATTATTTCCAAGAAGCGATATACGGGGGGCACGGCTTTAGGGCTCGTCAAGGCCATTAGAGCCCTGATATACTTTTAGGCTTCTATATAATTCAATTAGAATAAATTAGGTACTTGTTTTGTAGTTTAAATCAATCTTTTTCTTTTTAGTCAAAAGTCGTATTTAATCAAGATCGCAATAACCTTATAACAATGACCTTCGTTATGATTTCAGTGAAATGTTTTGAAACTTCGAAGACATATGAGTTGCACTATTGTATACATGAGTAGCATTGTATTTCCAGTTAAATTTGAGGAATATTACACATCAATACAACAATCATGTAATTTTTACATTATTATTTTATTATTTTTTTCTAAAAGATTTAACAAGATGGTTTCATTTGTGAATCAATGGATTCACAAGATAATCTGTGGATGCATATTTACTATCGTTCACGATGTAGAACCAATTATATCAAGAAATAAATATGGTTTTAAAATTGATTTTCGGGTACAATTAATCGAAAATACACATTTTTAAATGTCCCTTTTTTTGCCATTTCGGAGACATTTTTGTGTAAAAACTTTTTTCATGACGTGTAAAAAAGAGGGTGTCCTAATAAAGCATTTTTTCGCTATAAACAATATAAATACTTTTTTAATTTTTGAAAATAAAGAAATCAAAATTCCGATGTGACTAAAAATCGTTCCAAATTGTTTTCAATACGATTTTTAAGAGACCAACGACGCAGACAAGTGCCGAATAATTTGTCAGTGAAAGACACGCTGAGCTTTATGTATATTAGATTTATGAGTATTTTGTGTTAATTAGCTGACCCATGCGATATAAGCCGAAAAAGAGCACCACATAAGTATCTTCGCGTGCGCTGCGTAAATATTTAAAGATACGTATACGAAAAAAGAATATAAAATTGCTTGCCTCTAAAAATTGTTCAGCAAAGAGAGTCCTCACCAGCTTTGACCGTTATACAAAGATTAACCATTTTGAAGTCAATACATAATAAATAGGTGTTATGAACATATTTGTTAAAATACTACAAATATACAGAATAATTTAGCGGGTAGAAATAAACTATTTGTGCATGTAACGAAGATTATCTATCTTGAAATCGTAAATTTAGTTGACCATTTTAAATTTTATTACATTTTATCATGTCGAATATTTCCGAGTTATGCTCCAGTGTAAATATTTTCGTTTATGGTCCATTCACATCCGTATTTTTAATTTTTATATTTTATAGCTATCCAAGGAATTACTTTCGTACATTTCTTTCTCCGTTTCACTAATTCAGTCATTAATTGCCCATTGTTTCCCTCCAATAATCTTTATTTCTGGTAAGAAAACTATTTAAACCATTACGTATTAAAACATTGTTCATAGAGGAACTGAGAGTCTTGGACGTCATCTAGAGAACTGAACAATGGCCACCAAAACACATATGTCTCTGACTCCAAGGATAGAACTACACTGCTATGCATATATTATTCAAGTATTCAAAATGTATTATAAGAAGGGAGTTTCATTTTTGACGTGGGTAGCATAACTTCTATAATATGCTCATATTTTCTGTTGATCAAACTTTTAATGTGTCATGCGATGAGGAAGGCCACATCTTGTGCTGGTCGTTTTCCATGAATTCAGCGCTTCCATACTTAGTCTATTGAACATGACAGGAATAATTTTACAAATCCCTAAAAGTTTATTAAGTATTTTCAGTGTTAAATTAAGGTTATACGCTCCCCGTGTAACTGATACGTTAACTGCCGGGGAGATCGGTAGAATGTGACTGAAGCGTATGACATCGATTTAGATTGTAACAAATCGGGAAAGATCCATCCCTCGAAACAAATCTCAGCAATTTCCATTCAATCAAAACAGCGAATTGCAGTAAATTATAAATACGTATGGTTAATACTGATATTTGTACATGCTTATCATGAAGTTGTGAATGAAGCTGTGAAGGAAGCAAATGAATTTTTTAAAACTGAAGTGACGATTTATATATAATTTATTTTAACGATGCGAAACAGACGCATTCTTGTTGAAAATGCTTCATTCATCGTGATGACTATCGGAGGAATCATCCCAAAGTTTTTATAAGAGGAGTGAAAACTAGTAAGAATGAGAGAATGAAAGTCCCCACATTTTCTTTCGGACAATGCTAACCGCAATTCTGTGGGAATATGCTGCGACTGGCTTCTGGATAACGAGATAAACACACATCTGGAGAAGACTACTTCACAATTTCTTCCATTACGAATAACATGAAATAAAGCGCTCACATTTCATGAAACCGAAAGATAAAATGAGCTTTCGGTCATCATTCAATCATCTTTCCCAATTCAAGCATTGCGCCAAAATCCAATATTTACTCCGATCGGCACATTATTATAAAAATTTACTTGAATCCTTCGGCACATTATTATAAAAATGTTTCAAAAACTTGAACATTGAGAGCTGTGTCCTGAGGTTCTTAAATATTTTCTAAAGTTTATTTTGATTCTAATTATTGTATTTACAATATGTCCTTTATGACAAGGCGAGGTTCAGGCCANAAAAAAAAAAAAAAAAATGAAGGAATTGGGAAGGAGTGATGTTAACAGGTACTGATTGGCAGTAATGCCGTAATGCTGAGATAGGGTGCAAGACTTTATGGAATGTGAATTCAAAAAGTTCATTGTTTCAAAAGTTTTCATGTTTTGAAGGCGTACAAATTTAAATTTGATATAAAACGTCAGTGGATAACAATATTTGATTTACTTAATTATTTACGTACTGAAATTCGATCGCATTAAGATTTATCCTGTGCAGGTTGAGAACAGTTTCAAACTGTCTTATCACGACTGTCAGCAAACGACAGAACATGGACATGTTATACTACTTCGATTGCCCTGATTTATGTTGAAATGCTAAACCGGAGAGAGCAAAACGTCAGTGGATGAGATCGTTGTCTCTTTTGCACGTAGAGTGTGGGTAGTAGTGGTCAAGAAAAATTACCCACGAGTTGTTTCCCAAAAATCAATATTTCAACCGAAAATCGTAAAAGAATATAAAAATATTTTTTTGTAACTTGTAAATCTTAGAAACAAAAATCTTGAGTAAAAATACAAACGAAAGATTTGAAACAGTCAATTATGATCCAATTATATGTTAAAAATGAGGGGAATACGAGACATGATACTTTTCGTTGGAGGGGGAGGAATAAAATTAGCAGCCTAGGGTCCCTAAATGAACCCCGGAGTTTAGGCCACCAGAGTATGTGCGTTACCGAACCTACATTGATATGGACACTATGAGGAACCCCAGCTGTAAACTTTACCAATTCGAATGAGCGGGGAATCGATCCAGCAATTTCCCGTCAGCATAACGATGGAAGCGAAGACTATCTCAGAATTATTTCGCGAAAAAGAACATTATATTTACTGGGAAAGCGGTAATTTAAACACTGTAGGGGTGGAAGTACTTTTTGTAAATATGAAACGACCTTCTTTGAGTAGACAATAATCACAATTTCACCATATTACAAAACCACAATCCTCACCCTATGTACTTTAAAACGTAGAATACACATATAGTGAAGTTGTGATAAATAAATTGTCTGCTCAAATAAGGTCGTTTTATACTTAATCAATTATTATCAGCAGACGTGAAACAACTATTTCAACAACCGAAGAACATTTAATAGTGACCATAAAGATTACGTAATGCATTTATTCAGGTGTGATAATGTAAATCAAATTGTCTTCTACGTTGTTAATGAACATAAAATCATATCCCATCTTTCGTGGGGTTCGTCAACGTAAAGGTTATTAGGCCCCTTTATCCGACTATTCACTGACAAGAAATCGCCCAGGACATTTTAGTGATTTTACTTCTACCAATAAACTTCAATTAATAACACAACATTTTGAACATTTGTCTCAAATATATAAACCTATATTGTAATTATCCAAATATTTTCGAATTTTACAAGAGCAGGGTTCCATTTTATGCGTTATTGTATATTGAAGTGTCTGGGAATGCTGACCATAAAAGTTACATTTACTCAACTTAACGACAAGTTATAGACTTTTACTATTTATTTTACGATGTCTAAAATCAAGAAGTCAAGAACATAGAAGTACGTTAATACGATTCCAAATAAAAGTCATACACTGACGTTAATACGAGTCCAAATAAAAGTCATACACTGACTTTAATACGAGTCCAAATAAAAGTCATACACTGAAATGGTAAGAAATTAAGATTTTGGATAAAGGAATAATTTTCCAAACACGTTACTCATCGTAGAAGATTTATGATGATATATTAAGATATATTAGAAGTGTTATGTATTTATGTGTATTAAATCTACCCCAAATTGTATNTAAGAGACAGAACAGGTACAGAGATGTTATTACGAGTATATATGATTTGCTGTTTTAAATTGTTTATATTTTCAAATTAATGTTTCTATTGATTTCTCGTGATGTTCTCTCTGAAATTCTAAAGAAGTGTGCGACGTCTAATGTACCTGATAAATATCGAAATAAGGGTCAAAAAGTTCTACTAAAAATAAAAAGAAATAGTTAATGTCTAAAAAAGGGTCTCTAGTTGAAAAATTGTTCCATCATATTAGACATAAATAAATCGTGACTAAAAAGTAACATCGAATATTCAAATATTTTAATTCACTTTGTTTCTACGTCATCAAACTGCGTCCAAGATATTTCTAAAGTAAGTCTTCAGTTACGCTGACCGACTCGGAATAAAAATGAATGGCCATGTTGATCATTTTCTTAAATTTTCACAAATCATTTCACGTTTTTTGAAAATTAAGAAGTTATGGCAAAGGTGTCTATAGCCAAAAAAAAAAAAAAAGCGCTATCCGTGCTCTGTGTTCTCAGAAACGACATCAAACTCCGTTAGCAGCCTGTGCGCTGGTTCAGCCGCTCGATCGAAAGTCTGCGGAAACTTGCCTTCTCCATAATGAAGGCGCAAGTTCCTTGCTAGCGGCTCAGGCGAGAGAACAAATACAAGCTTAACTCCTACGAGCTGGTTATGAAGAGGCAGACGATAGTAGCTGCTACGATAAACTAGAAAAGATTTAACATTGCCCCAGTATAATTCACATTCATTCTCATATACATTCAATTTACAAAGCAGTATTATTTGACAGATTTATCTCATTTGTTCAAGATTTCTTCGGTTGGAGTAAATCCTCATCTCTTGCGGTACTGCTGAATTGCAGTTTGTGGTCACAACCCCCAGCGGTAGAATGGAAATTCTTTGGTTGTGGAGGGAAATGAAATTAAAAACGAAATTATTTAAAAGAAACCAAATGATACATATAAACCTCGCTTTAGAATTAATACACAATTAATGCGGAACTAAAGCGCAGAGAAAAAGTGACGCGGGTTGACTATTTAGTCGTAAGTAGCACTGCTCATCTTTTCTCCAATATTACCTATATTTACACAGCTTTATCCAATTTATTAAGCTGCAACATTATAAATCTGAAACGATAACTTTAATTCTGCAAGTTTATTTTTAGTTTATAATAAAAAAACTACTGCGACAAATTAGTACTAATTTGTATGATTGATTTTTATCCAAGAATCTTCTAAAAGAAGAACCGTTCAGCGACCTTTTTTTATTTTATGTTTATCAACGACGTGAAAAAAACCATACTCGGCTAATTTACAAATCCACCATAATATCGAAGGAGCCAAAACTGCCTTTTTCGGTAGAGTATAAATTTCATAATTTCTGAACTAATGAATAAAATATTCCAATATTTGAGTTAGTTCTCTTATACAGACTTCAGAATCATTCCTTAATCATATAGCCCAACGTAATTCCTGGACGGTCAACGTGGCTCTTAAATGCAGATATTCCGAGGTCCCTCGAGTATATTCCGCGTCATAAAGATACGAAACCCGAAAGGGTAACTGTGCGCAGTGGCGTCCAAGTAGTGGATGAAGCGATTTCGAGAAGAGAGTGCAAAGCCAGCGTGCGAACTCGCAGTAACAACACGCTAATTACGACGATTAACGTGAGACACCCGGGAATCTCAGGCAAAGGTTAGCAATCAGCGCTTCTTTAAGCTCCTGTTACTTGCGGGAGGCAGTCATGTGCGTCTGGCTACGAATAAGATGAGTGCAGATTACGCGCAAGGAGAGTCGTTATGTGCGACATCTGATATACGCAACGCTTCATCGAGAGAAAGAAAAGCGCATGTTTTGCATGTTATCTCACAGCTACTACTTTTTTTTCTTATTTTGTCTTCCACTGGGTTAAAAGGATCAATCTTATCAAACATTTGCAAAAACATTATTTTATAACAACTACCATTTAAACATTAATTTATAATTCACTCTGTCAATTATATTTTCTGAAATTCGAGAACGCAAGAAAAACGTCATGTTAGTGGAAAGGTTCTCACAGTCAATAATTGAATGAGAATTAGTAATTTATTAACCTAATCTTATCAACAACAATTTCCCAAGCTTTCTCGCAAAGTTGTACGTACTATTACATTAACGAAGTCAGTCAAAAACAGACACCAATTTCCCTTTTGTAAGTACCACTTGCTCTCCCTGGTTATCCCTGCTTTTACATGAGGAGAAGGGTGATAAACAATTTGACTCCTAAATCGAGGCTGTCACTGAAGCAACTCACGGCATGCAGCGAGATACTCGAGCGTTGAAACCAACGCAATTTCCGTAATGGACTAACCCACTTAACACACGAGATAGTCGCCTGCGCTTCTGATATGACTGCTGTTCCGAAAGGGGTTTGCAGTACACCATAGCGCTCCAATCTGGTGGTGTTACTGCCAGGGCATAAACGACAGGTGTATCTCGTCAAGTCAGTTTCATCGAAGACAATATCATTTCTCATAGATAGAAGTAACAGTCCTAGTCAAGGGTATATTAATGCGGTCGATATTTAAATTTTGGCATTCTCGCCACCTACATTTCTGGGTCAAATTCATAAATAATGGTTAAACGAATTCAAAGTAATTTCTACGAGACCAAATATTATCTCAAAGAAAGTAACCCGTACAGTTCCAATGAATTAAATAATTAGTAATTACTTGATAAGCTACGATTGAGTTGTTTTTGTTAAGAATGAGTTCATTTCAATGAAAATGAATGAGTAAATATTTTAGAGCTGAATTAAATTTATATGAATATGAAAAAAAAAAAATGTTTGAAGAGTTCATACCACTAAATATTTTCTTGGTCTTGTCAACCACGCAGTGAATGAGCGGTAACTAGTACCGAGTCATTGAAAATGTTTCTTTTCCCTTACTGATTCGGATCTTGTATGGTGAGACGAACCACTTAGGACACTGAATTCTCGACTACTTTCTCTATTTGACTACATCTCTCTTCTCATTTGCTGCATCTCTTGATCCTTTACCTACATTGCGAATGAAAGCCTCGCCTCTGAATGAGGATGGCATCCTCTACATGTAAAGTGAAGCGTCCGTGGGCATTTTTATTTTCGCTTCTTTCGCCCCGGAGGTTTCGTGCATGGAGCAGGTCCACGTGGACACGCGAAGAGCGGATACTGCTTCCCCTGCAGTCAGACGCCCTAGCGGATTTATTGCGCATCATTTTTGCGTTCGAGTTCATTTTTCTGGACACAGTGGTTCTCTTTATGAACACGTTTCTTTTCTTTATAACTTAGAGAGAGAACCGTTGCCTTTTTTTGTTATTAATTTTCCCATTACATTTTAGCGTATCTTCACTTGCAGTTTTAAATGGATGAGAATTTGTCAAGAAGATGAACAATGATAAGAGAAACAGCAATAAAAACCAAGAATCACAGTTGCGAAAGAACTATTTTAATTCAGGAAGAATATAAAACATTTTAAAATCAACGGAGACAAAAGTTAATTTAGAGAAATTTGAAGACGACATCAATAATGGGCTAAGTGCCAAAAAATTGATTTTGAGTTATTCAATTTTGTTTTCTCAAAACAATTTTGACAACACTTGAACAAAATTTGAACAATTTTTTTTATTTATACTACATCAGGGGTGACCAACCCAAATAATTTTGCGGGCCACTTTGAAAATTCATCATAACTCCGCGGGCCACATATAAAATTATACATCCCCATATTAGATTTAGACCCACTTATAGACATGTTTTGGGGGTGAAAAATTTAAACATAATGAGTCATTATCATTGTGTTTACTATTATTCTTACGTGTAAACATAGCTAATATAATAATAATGATACTAAACGCACATTGTAAAGAATAAATGAAATAAGAAAAACATGAAATCATTAAAAAATATTTATTTTACTAGTGCGATATTTGTTTCTCCACTCTTTCACTTAGCTTTTGTAAATCCATCTCAATTTGGGTATTTGCTCATCGTAATTGGTGTTGCAGGTTAGCGTCCGTTATGTTTGGGCGTGTTTTATGTTCGGTCAATTTCATTTTCAAAATTTAAAAAAACGATTCGCAGGTGTAAGTTGAACCAAAGGCGCTAACAACTTTTTGTGCCAGATTTCTCAAATTGGAAAATTTCTCTTTTGTGACGTAAATGTTATAAAAATATTTTTTTGATTCTGTGTTTCAAAACTGTGTTTTAATTCAATATTGCTCTGTAAGTCAACCAGTGGAAAATATCTTCTCCTGTTGTTGTACCTTTTAAACTTATCAAATTTACATTTCTTCAGTTACTTGAAATGATTCATTTACTCCACGAAGGAACACTGCAAGCTGAGCTGAGTCTGAAATGTCTGTGCTTTCGTCAAATGCCAAGGAAAAATATTTGAAATATCGAATTCTGTCGTGCAATTTTAAGATAATTTCATTTGAAATGTCATTAATTCGACGACGCACTGTTTGCCGAGATAGGCTAAAGTTCGAAAACAATTTACTTTTAACAGGCAAAATATCGTTCACAACAGCTTCCAAACATTCCTTCACAAATTCACCATCCGAATATTTTTTTTTCAACCAAAAACAATAGCTTGCCTTAACAATATTGGAAGGTTGCTGTAATGCTGCAACAAACATTTTTTGTTGAGCCTTTAACTGCGACTTAAACTCCTTGAGCTTCCATTGTTTCACTTCTTTATCGTACTTCAAATAATCCTTATGTTTTGTTTCGTAATGCCTCTTAACATTATATTCCTTAAATAGAGCAACGACCGGTAGGCAAATTAAACACAATAATTTTGAACTATGAAGAAGTACTTTTCTTCCCATTTCTCGCTATACTTTCTATTTTCGTCCCCTATTCTTCTTCTCTTTGCAGTCATACTGAAAATAAGACATATTAAATATATCTATTTTTAATTTAATAGGAGTTATTACCTGGCTGTTGTTGTTTTAAGAATGTTGTTGAAGTACAGGTATATTAAAATAATTATCCTGCAGTCACAGCACACAAAACGAAACCAAAAAACAAATTTTCACTTGAAACTGAGAGTCTGCTATCAACAATCAACTGTACGCATCATGAGTTCGCAGAATATAATTTAATTATGAGTTTACAGTTATGAATTCGCAGAATAATTAAATTTTATTATTCTGTAAACTCATAATTAAATTATATTCTGCGAACTCATAACTGTAAACTCATAAATAAAACAGGCAATATGTCATATATTCCCAAGAATATTATTTTAAAATCAAAGTTAATTTTTTCTTATAATTTCGACAGTTAATTTTTGAATATANACGTATTACAAATATTAACCTGGTTTCCCCAGTGCCGCGGCTTGTGAGCCATTAACTGGGTTATGATGCATTGCACTTCGCAAGTACGTTAGTTACCGCGAGAGTTGCCGTCCTCGTCGGGAGTATGCAAGAACATCATCATCGAACGCTTTTCTAATGTAACTCCTGTTACATACTCTTCAAATTCCTCATACATGTATTGTCGTTGTATTAATTCCGATAACGACGTCCACGTGTATACTCCTTTCTTTTTTAAGGTTGCGTACCATTCACGTCTTTCCTGGTCGTTGAGAGAACACTCAAAAAGCATGTGCGACACTGTCTCTCGCCCGCATTCACACAAACAAATATCTTCATCTGTGAGATCTCTTCGTTTCAGGTATGTCCTAATATGGGTATGTCCTGTAAGCATTTCTATTGCCTGTTTAGTTGGTCTGAACCACCGCCTATTGTCTACAAAAGATTTCACTTCCGGTATAAAACCACGGCCTGCTCCTTCCTTATCTCCCATCTACGTTGCCAGCAACCCCAAAGTAATCGATCTATCTCCTTCTTCCAACCTGACATGGTAGACTTTATGACACGATCATCTAGTTGCATGCCCTTATATCGCCTCATATTATAACGCAAAATCATCCTATCGATATAGAAATCTATTGGTAATAGACCGATTATTACTAGTATGGCCCGTGTAGATACACTTCTGTACCCTCCATACCATTGCTGTAGACAACTTCTCTGACAATTACTTAGTTTACGCTCATAAAATTGTTTCATTGTCTGGCCATACCACACAACACAACCATATGTGAGGAGCGACTGTAAGGCTCCCAAGTACAAAGTCCGTAATTTATCATATGGCATCGTATACTTGTTCAAGCCTACTCGATGCAAACTATATATTAGTTTTTTGATTCGTTCTCCAGTATATTCCAGATGTGGTGTGAAGTTCAACCGTTCATCAAAAATCAACGAGCTATTTCACTTGTTGGCGTATTGGTACACGGTCATTCCCAACACGTACTATAGTCCCTCTCCTATTAACCCCTCCATGTTTGAGGTCAATCACCATTCCCTCTGTTTTAGTCATTGATACCGTTAATTGGGCAGCTTCACTTATTGCAATCACATATTTTAATGCTTCTACCCCCGTGTCCTCTATTTCTTTTCGACTATTGGCAGGGACCATAACCAAAAGATCATCGGCATATGCTACAAAATCATATCCCGTTACATCTAATTCTTTCAACACACGGTCGAGAACAACATTCCATAATAAAGGGCCAACATGACTTCCCTATGGGCACTCTTTATTTAGCTTTCCATAGATACATTCCGTTCCTAATTCCAACAATATCTCTCGCTGAGATATAGATGCCAGTAGTTCCTTCATTTTTTCAGAGACATTGAGAGCATCCATTTGGGCGTGTACGTGTGTCCCAGTGGACACTATCAAATGCACCTTTAAAATCAATGAACGTCAATAGTTTATATTTTATCGAATTTTTAATCATATTCATAAGGGTACAAAAAGCATCATCTGTACTCAGACCCTTAGTGAACCCAAACTGTCGATTGTGTAATTGCCTACCTAGTTCACTCCTTATAGTATTTGACATATACTTGTCCAATAATTTCCCCAACATTGGCAACAGGGTTATCGGCCGATAAGTTTGAGCCTGGTGTACATCCCTGTTCCCTGGTTTCAGGAATAATCGCAAGACTCCCAATTTCCATGATTGCGGAAAATAACCCGATGTTATACACATATTCATTATTCCCGTTATTTTGTACGAGTAACGGGTCCATAGATGTTTTATCACATCATCCGTTATATTGTCGCCCCAGGTTTAATGTCATCCACCATTTGTATAACCACCGCTTCAGTGAGTACAGATTCACTCTGCTCCGTCATACAGTCAGTAACATTTACTGTCACATTCCCTACCTGCGTGCATCCTAACATATCTTTCAGTAGCGCTTCGCCTGTGTCTAACCAATCCGTCGTGTAATGTTCATCCTTTCGTATGGTCATCCATACTGTCTTCGTTTGCAGCTTTCCCTGCCCCATTATATAGGGTAGACCCCAGACTGATTTCATTAAATTAGATTTCAATTACTCTAACCAGAATTCTCTTTTGGTACAACGGATATTACAACGATTTGTTCGTAATTCCTTAATGTATTCTTCCTGTGCCAGAGCCTTCACACATGTGTTCGGAGGTCTCCTCTGGTATCGTCGTCNCCCCACCCCCCCCAAACACGTTAAGTTTCATCTTGGTTAACTCCTGGCTCCACCATGGTTTCCCTTTGCGCTTTCTATAGCTCGATGGTTTACAATGGACTTATGAATTTGATATATTCTTGTATATTTCTCACTCGCGCATCTATATTCGTCGGTCTTATTTTCCCGTCATATTGGTCCATGTTCCTGTTGTCCCGTCCCAGTTTGTCCCATACAACTCTTCTATATTTTTTTGTTGATTTGCCGGCCTGTTTGTCGTCAATTGATTCTAATACAAATTCTATAGTTTTGTGGTCGCTCCGTATTGTGTTGGTTGTACGTATTGGGGGCGACACTTGCTAGTATACAATGATATTACGTGAATAAACATGGAATTCTCCCATGGACATAAACAAATATTATTCTTAATTGTAATTATCTACAGGGGGCCGTGGATTTCTCTTATGTAAGATGTTCGTTTATACTTCTTGGTAAGCAATGATTCTCTACTTGTCACCATTGCACATGCATCTAATCGCTTTTTCACCAACTCACCATCCCTCAGTATGTGTCACAATCCTTATAAACAAGGCCTGAAGCTTATTATTATCATCCTAGTACACCACTTGAGTTTGTTAGTATGAGAGTCCTCCTTTCCGTGACCTGTAACAAATCTTGAAAATAGCAATAATAAGCTTTCACTCACTTTCTGAGTTAACCTCTCTCAAAACGCTTGTTGTAATCCAATTAGACAATGGCGCATCACGCCATGTTAAGGTCACATATGTTAACGGCCATATTAGCGGTCCAGGCCATTGACCTGCGCCACGCGTAATCCCACGAGTGCACCACACTACTGGCATCTATAATGAATCAATTTATATCCCCAAGCACACTGTAATGTATTTAAAATCATTAATATTGAGGAGCTTCCTTCCTTCGCGTGCGTTGTGTATTACGTTGCTATGCGTTACTTTGGCCATTATAAAGTAAATATATTTTGTAAAAGTGTGATGAAGCCGGCGTTGCTCGGGAGTTTTCTTAGACTACTCTTCTATAATATGAATCTTACATTATCCGTACTTCCATACAAATATATAAATGAGTAAAGCGAAAGCGTGTCTGTCTGTTTGTTACTTAATTACACGATTAAACCACAGAACTGATCATGATGAAATTTGGCAAGAAATTTATGCTCAGGATGATCATAGGCTAACTTTTATTTGACGAGAAAACAGAGATAGATTTGCGAGAAAAGAGAAAATACTTAGGAGAAAATAAAATTATGTGATAAGATCAAAATACTGTTACTTGCTGGTTTTTGAAAACATGTTCAGCATCCTAATTTTTCACATTCATAATAATACGAATTTAATACAAAAGTTTACTGCATTCACAACACCATCTCGCGGGAGCGGCACCGATCAAATTTTCGCATCTGATACATGACGCAGCTGCACCATTTCATTAAAATTCTTGTAAAATCTATACTATTCGTCGAAATTTTACGATTTAAAGGGGATTTTTATCATTTTTAAATTCACAAACAAATAATTTATTATTTGATGCTGATTGGTCTTTTTCTTCCTAAATTATTCTCTTAAATTTATGTATTTTAACACTCCCATTTTTAATAACGTTTTTTTTAATAATGTCGGTGAACCTTTGTAGGTTGACATATACTGTTGCGGACGTTTTTGAAGAACTCTTTGAGGCGAACAATACTGCCATTCATAGTTATCACCCATCTCTAACCGTTTGGGCGGCGTAAGCAAATATACCTCTTTTCTCCGATTTCATCGACATTTATGGTCAAAATCATTCTTTTCTCGCAAATCTATCTCTGTTTTCTCGTCAAATAAAAGTTAGCCTATGATCATCCTGAGCATAAATTTCTTGCCAAATTTCATCACGATCGGTTCTGTGGTTTAATCGTGTGATTAAGTAACAAACAGACAGACACGCTTTCGCTTTACTCATTTATATATTAGTATGGAAGTACGGATAATGTAAGATTCATATTATTATTGCAAAATAATTAAAGGAAACAATTACAAACTTAGGACCTTTTATGGACGAATTTGATATATTATGAAGAGTTCAGGACGGTTCGACTTCGATTTAAGCCGTCGTCAGGTGATCTGACGTTGTGAACTCTGCACATATTATTAGTTTATAAAAGGTCGTAAGTCTTTAATTATTTATTTAAGTAGATTGTATAATGCACGTTAATTGTAGTACAATTACCATTGCAATTTTTTAAACATTCACTGCCTCTTTGTGAATGAAAAAATTATTTTATTTAGAAAAATGTAGAACATGATAAGTGCCATATCTTCATCACCAATAACAAGGTACGTGCTAAGGGAAGAAGTCTCAACTTTCTTGGTAATTTTAACCTATATTCTTGTAATTTTACAATATTACACATCATCTTCCTTCAAATATCAGCATCTATTGCAGATTCCCCTTCTTCTCAGCTGATATGTTATTTTGACACAATTGTGATAGTAAAACCAAGCCCTTGATTATGTTGGTGGTAACCCCTTTCTTGAGAACCTAACCGGTATTCCATGCTTCAAGTTCATTAAACATTGTTCTTGTCTTGACAACACCGGGTGCAACTTTTCCAACCCTAACTCAATTGCATTTGGAAATATATAGTTCTGTCGTGTTGATGTTTGAATCTATTGCTTTTTTATATCAGAAAAGTCGTCAGGGTGGACCATAGTAACTGTAAAGGAATTGTTCAGTGATGCATTCACCATGAGTGTAACCAGGTCCTCGATTACATGATACTTTTCAACTCTTTTACGCTTCTTGATATGGGCAAAACCCCTATCACATGACAAAAATGAATGACAGGAGACCAAAAATTTATGAAAAGAAGGTTACAATTCTCAGTGTTGCTGTAGAGCAGTGATGGGAAAACATTTTAAACAGGGGGCCAAAGAGAAGGGAAAAAAAACTTCAGGCGGGCCAATATAATTTATTAAAAAATAAAAATGATACATTTCACAAAATTCTTGTATTTTTTGATACCAAGTCCTATTAATGACTGAAAGATTATGAAGGAGAATGTGATGAATGAAACTGTGACTGCATTTTTAAAAGTTTCTCATTATTTGGATCGAACTGGGATGCACTTAGTCTTAGAAGAGAAGTTATATGTTCATCTGTCAGTCTGTTTCTAAGGCAACTCTTTCGAAGTTTCATAGTAGAAAACACCTGTTCATACACACACATATATATAGCAGTAAACATAGCAGTAACTTTCTGGGCATGTGATATCAGATTTGGGAAAGTGGATTTCGACAAGGACTTGTAGAACTCTAATTTTGGAACATTAAGAAACAACTGTTTGAGTTGAGTGTTACATTGTCATTCAATCAATTCAAGTTGCAAGTCCGAATTCACTGTTTCACAGTTCACGTTAAAAGGCATACTGAAAATTTCAAAGTCTTTTTCAATGACACTGAAGTCTTCAAATCTTCGTTCAAATTCACCATGGAGTCTTCGCAGACTATCTTCGTAACTCTTAAGCTTTTCCTTCATTGAATTCAACATCGGGAAGTGAGACAAGTCATTCTTAGCAAGCTGATTCGCGAATAGAACAAGTTGAAGTTTAAAACCTTTTAGATGGCCCCAGATATCATCAATCAATTGATTTTTGCCTTGCATCTTGACATTCAATTGTTCATATGGCAGAGAAGATCTGTAAAAAAATGTAAAGTCCGAAAGCCATGCAGTATCTTCCAGGATTTTATACTCTATAGACCCCTGTTTCTCAAGGAAGAATGTCACTATTTCGTCTTTCTGCTGCCAAACTCGCTCGAAGACGCGTCCTGCGCTAAGCCACCTTACTCTCGAGTAGCACAATATATCAGAGTACTCAGATTGCATGGATTCTAGAAACTCCCGATATTGTCTGTGAGCAAGTCCTCGAGATCGAATAGCATTAACAAGTTTTACAATAACGTCAAGCACAGGTTTCATATCCAAAGCAGATTTACACAGGGAGTCTTGATGTATGATGCAATGTAGAAATATAACATTGCTATCTGAATATTTTTCATTAAAGATCCCAACAAATCCAGATTTTTTTCCGTGTCATATTTTTCGCTCCATCTGTTGTTATACTACATATGCAATTTATAGGTACCTTCAAAGTTGAAATTCCTTCCATAAATTCATAAAAAATATCCGACCCTGTTGTAGTTCCCTTCAACGACCTCATGAATGCTAGTTCCTCTGTAATACAGACGTTTTCGTCAACACCTCTTATTGTTTCAAAGCTTATTGTTTCAAAATCTGTTCTTTTGTCAGGACATAAAATATCTCAAACTTTGAGCATGCAGTGTTTCACAAACTCTCCATCAGAGAGAGCTTTGTTACTTTTAGCAATATTGTATGCTACAACATAACTTGCATTTGTAGCTGCTTGCTGAGATCTATTTCCTTTCTTAAAAATACTTTTCTGACCTGATAGTTTTTAGCGCAGATCTTCTGCTTTTTGTTTTCTTTCTTCTACGGTCAAGGCTCTAATCTTGACATCGTTGTGCTCAGAGTTGAAGTGTCGTGAAATGTTATATTCTTTGTAGACTGCTACAGTTTTGTTGCAGATGAGACACAGTGGTTTATCCCCAAAAACTGAGAAAAAGTACTTCATCTTTGAAAACACGGCACTCAGAATCAACTTTACGTTTCTTAGATAACATATTAGCGCCAAATTTTTTCACAATATGCAGAGTAAAACTAGTAAACCAACAACGCCAAGATAGGTCTGAATCGAGAAACGTGTTTCAATATCTAGCAGCGGTGGAGGTGGTAGCTACTGCGAGGAGGCTCCGTTGCCAGTTTTACTCTTCGCTACAAAGCTGCCAGCATCGAAATGCCTCTCACTCTTAACATAACATTCCAATATCTAGGATAAGTCAATAAATGTGTATGTCGTTACTGATCTAAAACAAAAAGAAAAAAGAGGAATATATTTATTTTTCTTATTGCCTGTATTCTTTTTTATTCGTCAAATTAGGAATAATACCGCGCGGGCCGGATAGAACATTTCAGGGGACCGCATCTGGCCCGCGGACCGTAGTTTGCCCACCACTGCTGTAGACAACGCTAACAATTTAAACGCTTGGAGGCACTATCCACGCTCGGTTTTAAACGCTTGGAGGCACATATCCCGTACCTTGACCAGCGGCCCAGCACATATCCCGTACCTTGACCAGCGGCCCAGCACATACTTCCCCAGTCGCCTGTCGGTTCTTATATGCACTACTAACATGATCGTGGCACTTTGTCGGATTTTGAGATTGTTGGCGATGGCATTCAGCTTCGTTTTTCGGGTCTAACTCAACTTTTTTTGTTTTTGGCACATATTTATGTCCAGTTCACATTTTTATTACATTATTATTCAATACATTAAACTCTTAAGTTAAATAAAAATTTTGAAAATGTCTCGATGAAAACATTTAAGTCAATATTCTCACATCACTAGGTGTATTTTATTTCATTTTGTCACATCAAACTTATGGATCTAATCTCCATATATTCCTAGTTTTTATTCAGACTTCTTTTGACAGTAGTCACATTCTCAAATACCCTTTCACTAAACGAACATAATCGTATTTGTTTTGTGTGTTACCATTCATTTCATGCTTCATGTGGAATAGACTCCGGAATGAAAATCAGTGAATTAGTAAAGAGGTCTGCAGTGTATAATCTTCAAGATAAGAGCTTTCTTTGCGAAATGTGAAACAAATTTTCCAGCAGACGAAATAAATCCGAAAACTGAATTTAAACTTTGTGAGTTTATTTTCCATCAGTACTTAAAAGGCCATTGAAAGCAAGATATACGTTTTTATTGAAATATCTCTCAGAATCATAACGTGGCAAAACAGAAGGTACTTTATTTACTGTAAATCTTACTACACAAACAGTAATCGTTTGAAAATGTATCTCGAAAACAGTCTAAAGTATATTTCATAATATGAGATTTGATAAATTCTGACAACTTATCAGTTTTAGGAAAACAGTGTCCGCACATTTTTGGCAAAACTTACGAGCCCACGCAATCAAACTACTCAACTTCCTAAAGTTCTTGCAGCGTGTGTGTATGTGTGTGTATATATATATATATATATATATATATATATATATATATATATATATATATATATATATCTGTGTGTGTGTGTGTGTGTGTGTGAAAGAGAAGAACTCAATTTTAGAAACAGTTCGAGCATTCGCATTTATTTTCTATTTTTGCATTATCTTTCTAGGAGTACGCAACCCGTAATACACACGTGCATAAATGTAAAAATGTATAGAATAAAGAAAATTCTCCCAGGAAACGACGTAAAATATTTCACAATTTATCATTCACAGATTCTTGGGGACAGATCCGCAGATACTCTGCTATGAAATACATAGTCGAATTTTCACATAAATTCTCCCGATTATGTCGAATCATGATTCGTATCCAAGGAGGGTTTAAAAAATTCAGATTATTGACTTCCACCCTATAATTTCCGCTCCTACCCAATCTATAGCTCTGCATAGTAATGAGATGCTGATCAGACCAACTATTATGAAATGGATCGAATATTGTCTCATTTCCTTCTCGGATTATATTTGTATTTTTTCAATATTGGAATGTATGATATGCATTTTACGGATTAAATCTAAATTATTAATTAATTTTTACATGCAGAATCGGTAATCATCATTTTGATGTAATACTAATGTATTTTATGGTTGTGAAGTACTTTGATGCGGCTTAAGAGTAAACACCATATGAAAACTGATTCAAGAAAGAATATTTACGGTAACGTCAGGTATTGCGATCATAATGTTTAGGTATGTTTCTAGCAACAGCGGTCTCGTATACTCGTAAAATAACCGTGCTATATACTATTATTTTACCTACCTCTCACTAAAGGCAATTTTGTTGTTGTTGTGAAAACCTTAACATTAACAGGGCTATTGAGCTATCAAGTAACGAAAACAAAAGATAAGATTGTGATGGAATAGTTAGTATAAAATTATTTTTGCGATACACAGTAACAAGATGTAATGGGAAAACAAATAAAATGTTTTCTTTTATTTGTTGTTTACACACTTATTAAAAATCAATTTTCCTGAATCTATTAAAGTCGAAAAAATCAACTACTACGAGTATTATCATAATGAACATTTGCTGTATTACAGAGTGACCACAAATTTAGTACAATACGAATTATAATAAAAGGTAATATTTGTAACATCATGCACGTGACGTTTGCAATAGAAGCGCGGAATAATAATGGAGTACTTAATAAATGATATAAGTATGTCAGATGTCAAAGTTTCCGGGGTACGAATTAAGATATCACAACAACAAAAATGATGTTCCTAAAAGGATGGGTTCAAACATACACTATAGCATGAAATGTTACGTTTCGTTTGAGTCAATTTAGTAATGGTGTTCGATGGCTAATTTTGGATCGTTAAACGTGGCTACTGATTTCTCGTCAAAGATACATTTGCACTGTTTGAAAGTAATTTTACAAACACTTCGTTGCCGTATTCTTTGCGACATCGAGGTTACTGACACTTAATTACTGTTCACAAAAATTCGTCGATAGATGTGAAAATAAAAGTATTTGTCTTATGAATTGAATTTTAAATATTTGCTTGTCAAATCACTTTACAGAATAGTCTCGGAAAAAGCTCATGCATGACTGCATTTACCTATTCTTTGACAATCAAATACTTAATACAAATAAGTGGCTCACGCACTCTGAAACCAATGAAAGGGTTATATTGAAACCTGTACTTAAGGGAGATGTCAGTGTGATAAAAATATGAATTAAAATGACACCTGTGTTCAATCAACGAGACTTGCCCTTCATTAATAGATAAAATGGCAATAAGCATAATAAAAATTAATTTCATCACGTTGCAACGCACATAAAAACCTGTAAAAAATGTAATACTTGATGACAACACTGCAAACATTTGCAAAAGAATCTTTGGTAGCCATCTTTTAAATCAACAAAAATTATATTTTAAATCTATGTTTTGGAAAGTCCAAAATTACGTAGCTTCGAGTCGAAAATATTGGGGATGTTTTAATTCATAATATTCATGATCTATCTTTTCAAAATGTTTCAAAGGTTATTTCAGGACAAAAATATACAAAAAACGCGTTTATTTAACCATCCACAGGATAGCAACAATAACCATGATGTTTGATTTCTTAATGATATGTAGCTCAAAAAATTATTCAAATAGTTCAACGAAAAAATCGTTTCATTTTAAACGAAATTCATAAGGAAGAATGGGAAAGTAATTTAAAAACTCCTGTTTACATTGCAGTTTGTGGAATAAAAATTTACTTTTCTTTGTCAGATAATTCACTGCAAAAAAATTCTCTGCACCATTTAATATGCATAAACATAAAATTCTTATTAATGGTTCATACGTTTCAGAAAAATCTTAATCGAAAGTATTTGTTTGGTTCATTCAGCTAACAAGAGTTCATCAATGAACGAATATAAGAATACAAAAAATATTTATTCATTAAATTAAAAATACATTATTAAATTTAATGTCGAATGTTAGTGGTGTGTTAAAAAGATTTTTTTTTAACGAATCAACAGAAAATGACGAAATCTGTCAAGAACGCTAGAGACAAATAATACAATTTATTTCAAAGGAAAATTATCGTTCATGCATTCATGAACGGTGGTAGAGGTAATTTCAGCAGAGGCGGACTATTGTAATAATTTTCTTATCAACAGACAATTCAATGCGTGTCATGGTTGAAGATAGCCGCGTCGAATGCTCTGGACGAAGAAGCAGGAAGTGTATCAGGAGAAGTTTTGCGTCATAGGTCAGAGACCGTCTTCGTCGTCCCTTCCCAGTTTCCTACAAATCATATCGCCACTTCATATGTGTTTCTTCGCCTGGCACTTCCCAAAAAATGACGCATGAAACCTTAGCAAACAATTTGTATTGAATACGAGTTCTATAACAATATTAATTTCCCATTCCTCTGATATTAAAACGAGGAAGATTTTTCATTTTATTTATCTTTTCCTACTCGACTGATCACAATATCACTAATTACCAGGGATTCCTTACATATTTCTATGTAACTGCACTGAATGTTTATTACCTCTCACCTACTATTACATCTTTTATTGCCAATATCTTGCGTACATATTTTTAAAAATTGCTGAACTTATCTGTGTTCTCGAATTCCTTTTTTCTACTTTAACCATTCAAACCCCACCACTTCGGGATTCCCAGAAAATCATTTTCGAAACCGTATCATACGCAGCCGAAGAGAATGTTTTCTGATGTTTCTGTGTCTTCCCTCTTCTCCCATCTCCACGTTATCTTCATTTTCGACAGATATCCATTGAAACGCCCGTATCATATCAGCATTTTTAAAATCACCGTGAGTGTAAAACATAATCTATTACTATCCAACATCCTCTGTTCTTCTTCCACCAGACCTCACTTCCTTTCTTAATTGCCATGCTTCAAGTGGGCATTCCGCTATCCCTTTCCCACAAACCACGAGACGCGAGTTATGAAGACCCGAAATTCCATTCCCGATGTTTCCCACGCGAAAACAAATGGAGCGCAGGAGGTGAGGTGTGTATTACTTCATTATTTTCCACAGACATTTCTCGATAAAGTCAACATTTCGATATTTTTACGCACGAGGTACTAAACTGAATATCTATATAGATATAAAATACAAACTTACCACGAACATTTTAGTTTTAAATATGTCGAAATGAGATAGGCAGTATAATTTTTCTTTTTGCAATACGTGAAGTACGTTTTTGTCGCTCCAGCAACGCGTGGATTTCCACTGAACTCACAATCAACTTCTCTGAAATCATAATACTTTTTTTAGGCAACGAACCAATCAAATTGTCATTTAAGGCTTAGCGTGCAAGAAATATCATTTTAGAAGCACATTCTTCTCGCATACGCATATGAGATTGTTTATTGACTTCTCCAACGCGCTGGATGCAACCAATGAGGCCAATATGAAACCTCATATTTCTATGTTTGCTTGTGTCCGTATCATGTGGAGTCCTTCCGAATATCCTACGTAATATCCTGTGTCTTTTATACCATCCCTACGATATCACATTTCAATCGGAATTGTTAATTTCAAATATCCCCTTAACCCGTGAAGTACCACAAGTATTCCGCACAAATGTTCCATAGTATTCCGGAAAACACGCATTTTTTAAAATTTTATCGCTAATTAAGCATAAAGAACTTATGTTTTGGGAGATATGTAAAACTCCCCGACGTATATAAATGAAAGAAATAGTTTGAGGAATTTGCCTGATGTTGACAGATTGTTCATTACAAGTAATAAAAGATTTTTTCATTCTGTCCTTATTTATTGATGCAAAAGGCCTTTTGGGCCGCATGGCGGTCATCTTCAGTGCTAAAATCTTTTTTTTTACAAAGTATAAATTACAAAATAAATATAATCATTCTGAAAACAATCTACCCCATGGCCGCCATGCGGCCGGAAAGGTCTTTTGCATTAATAAATAAGGACAGAATGACAAAATCTTTTATTTACTTATAATGAAAGAAATAGTATCAAAATATTCGTACTTCATAGCAAACGAAAAATTTATAACAATAATACAAATGCAAATTTTTACAATACATTTGTATTAAGTGCAAAGCTGCAAATTATTAAAACTTGAAGTAATATGTGATGAATTGTCTGATAACCATGAGGGATGAAACCACACCCACAAACATCCGTGACTCACAAGGGCACCTTTACCACTTTCTCCACCTGGTTAGTACCCATAATATGTATATCAAAGAGATATTCTTAGTAATAATAATGACTCGGAAAAACTTTCATAATGTAACTATCTTTAGTTGTATAGATATAATAAAATCATTGACAGGTTAAATCCTTGTAATGAGTGTGACATTGTTCGAGAAACACGCATACTCTAATATCAACGATTGAATGAACTAATTCACGTGAATATCCAACAGTGAGGCAATGATACACATATTCACACAAATCCTCCGAATCATATAAAAATTGGGAACTCCGACAAATTCACACTTTTTTTGCCAACTTCTCTCCTTTTGTGCGTAGAGGTTTGATGTTGTAATGAAGTGATAAAGTTGTTGCATGAAGACGATGTAGTCATATTATAACATATGACCTTTTCGTCCGCGAGGTGACCATCAGATACAGTACAATAGAACACTTTTACACTGTAATTTCTTTAAGATTTGAATAAAAATGAATAGAAGTAATTTTAAGAATACATTAAAATTGAGTTAATTACATGAATGGAAGGCATGTATAGGCTGAATTTAGGGTTCTTCTACTCATCCGACGTGGTCAAAGATTAGAATTACAAATTTTAAGTCGATATTTCAATTCTCTCGTAAAAATAAACAAAAAATAATTTAAAAACCTTTTAAAAATCTATAGAAGATTAAAATTTGCAATAAACACGTTTATAACAACGAAGAGCCTAGCAGGATAAGGTGGGAAAAGTCCTTTTATACAGATTTTTGCGAGACAGAGTTATACGAATTGTCGTAAAAGCAACCCATCCGAAAATTTTAACTCAAAAGTTCTGCTAGGGTCAAAAGATGTGTATTTCTTTCAATATAATGGACCACATTTTGTGTTAGCGTATTGGATTTGAAGCAATTGAAAGAACAAACTCTTGCAACTCTGATTAACCTTATTCGGATTTTGGGTAGGAAATTCGATTTTTCTCAGCGTTCTAAATTTTGTATCAAAATTGTTTAATTTTTGCAAAATGTGTCCAAAATGTTTCCTTTCTCCATTTTGAAGAACTATTGACGTACTTCCAAACGATATACACATTTAACTTTTCGGTGGGAAGAAATACATTGACAATCTTAATTCCCAATTAAGCAAATTGTGTTACGCATTCCGAATCTTAGTTAACGCAGTTAGTCCACGTATTTCCCGTTGCGTATATTTTGCAAACGTTTACTCCCATTTACGT
>NNCF01136344.1:253471-326235 GCA_002313205.1 Laupala kohalensis | reverse complement strand
GCCTTAGGGCCCTTGATCGGAATTGATGGGATGGTCCCTTGCTTGCTTCCGGAGAGTAAATTAGTTTTTTTTCCCTCCACGTGGTCATACGCAGTTTGTACTGTTTTTTGACAATAAATTTATTATTATTATTATTAAATACATCTAAACTTTAAAAAATTTGAATTAATCTGTCCTTTTTAGGTAATTAAATAGTGAGATATTTAATTACTCGAATCTTTATATCTGATTATATGTCGAATTGATAAGAAAAATAGTTTAGGCCCGCGTTTGTTTAATAGCAATAGACTACAGTAGTGACAGGTGATAATATGAATAATTTTGGAGATTCCAGCACGTATGCAAAAATTCCTCCATGATTGTTTCAATTTTTTGTTTACACATTTTAGAACTAATTATTGAAGGGATTGTGTCATCGTGTATGTCTCTATCACTCTGCGTAACCATTGAAAACTTCTTAATAAATCACCAAATTAAGCTAGAACATCGATTATAATATATTTTCCCCAATGCTAGCCAAAGCTACCTTCGGAGACTTGTGCAAAAAGTAAAACATTTATGCATTCATACTCCGGCCTGCTTTTGTGGCTACGACAGCGCGCTCTCTCGGCACCATGGAATATTTTAGTTCGACCGAAACTCGACCGCTCTATTCTATACCTTCTATTCACGTGTCTCGAGCCGTTGTAGAGGAGGTTGAAAAATGAATGTCTCGAAACACACGAATGAATAGGGTAGTATCCACTCTCCTACCTCACCAACCCTCAACAGTTTAATCATGAGAATTTTCAAAAATGAACTATTACTAAAATTTAAAACTACGAATTAGCGCGTTATGTAAAACCATTAATATACGAGTAATTAATCAATAATATTCGCATTTATGTTATGCACGTTAAATCTTCAATTTTGTATTCTGTGGTAAAACTATTTCCTGACAAGAGATTCAATGGTTGAACTCAGCAACTCTGATTTGAAATCTCCCCTTTGGCTCATTAAATTTCATCCGCAATTCAAGCAATCAATAATCGGATTAAGATCTGATGATATTATAAATATATAAATTTACTGTCATAAAGCTGTTGTAAACTGCGTATGACAACCTGGAGGACAATAAACTAATTTACTCAATATTCTGTTAATTGCGTGTACACATTGAACATAAATAATGGCATTAAACAAAATAAGGCCATGAACTTCCCTGCCACCAAAGTATTATTCATGTATAATAAGTCGGTTAACAAATCCAACGCAAATGTCATTTCGCGCTTCAACGAAGTGGCAGTCGGCAAGCGCTGGAGTTGGTTGTGGTTGAACGTCGGCACCCGCGCTAGTAGGTCAACACGAGAAGAGGGTCAGCGTCCGCGCAAAGACTGGTACTACGCGGCGAGGTGGGGGAGAGACAGAACTACCAGCTGATGCCTGAACCTCCCTCCACAGCTCAGAGGATGCTCGCCTGGCAATGAATCAGTGGCGCGGTCAGGGACTCTTAGACCTTGGGATTCCGCTGCATCGCGGAAATGCGACGAATAGATCATTTGGACGCGGGTGGAGGAGGAGACGGAGGGGTTCATAGCATCAGGCGCTCACACGCGTTTTTTTTCTATCTCCCGTAGATGAAGTAACTACTGTGGAGCATGTGGATCTATTGCATCAGAGTTCGAGCGTCCAGAGGTGCAATATTTTATTTCAAAAACTATGAGAGGGCACTCATTTAAAAGTACTTCGAAAATGTAGAAAAATGAATAACATATCGTTATTATTACAATTTCATTATTACCAATCATTGATAATATCCGAACAAAGAACTTGGAGCCCATGCCGAATGTACAGAAGTTTATGACATATAATATGGACATTTCAGACATTTTAATAACAATTTTAACTCATAACTTTCGAGTACCTACTCGTGGAGGAGTGTTTGCAACGTCAACAGCCAGGTGAAAATTGCGACGGACCGGGAATCGAACCCGGGACCTCCTGCCGTGGCCGTAAGTGTGCTAACCACTGCACCACCCGCCTCGACTCTCTAGTCCGTTCACAACCGAATAACAAGTTTTTTGCTGGCGAAAAAAATCTCTCAGGCCGATTTCACGACAAGAAAGATTAAATTTGTCGGCACTATATAAAGTTTAATCTGATATTCTTCGTCGCCAAAGTTTTGATGATTTAAGTGAAGATTTTGCTAAAAAAGTGATTAGGTAAAACTCTTTAAATTACTTATCAATGAATGTTATCTATTACTTCAATTTAGAGTATATAAATGGTGAAATAAGCATTCATGTAATGTTCAAACGTCAATAGATCAGTCGATTCAAAAAAAATTAATAATTAAGTGAATTAAATTGATGGAATTAATTTTAAAAAAGTAATTGGATGGAAAGTTGGGAGTTGATGAAATTTAAAGAGCGTGTTTTTAAAGAGTATGAAGCAATAAGATAAAATTTATTCTACTCGGATGATATGTTTACAAACGATCTCTAGGAATAGAAACACGAAATAAAATTGTGTCTCCTGAGCAAAAAAGTCGATGTTTACTTGATATTAAAACCCATTTATTTCAACTGCATCACGCGTCACCCAACATGCGAAACGTGATGACAATCGGTAAGACAATCAAATGGTAATTAAACGAAGAAAAATAACCAGCAACATGCTTTTCTGGCGGAAATTGTGTTCGATGAAGGAGCATATCATTTGTAAACATTCCGCGTGTCCAAGAAATTTTTATTTTGTTTTTACGTATTCTTGATGCAAAAAATAGTCAGTTAAATAATTAAGAATGAAAAAACTATTCAGGTTCGTAAAACGAAGTATTCCCTACACTTGTAAAAAATAAGTGTTTTTATCAATTGATAAGAAATGTTTACCGAAGCTTATTTGCTATAAATGTTATTTTTGCATACTAGACCAAGTGAATTAAGTAACAAACTGGTAATTTATGTTTATTGTGTAAATGCATTTAATCTAACTACTTAGTAGAATGAGAAAGGAAAACAAAGGATATCAAGAGATGCATGTATCTAAAATTATTACTTGTGTATTAAACGCCTTAATACATGAGTAATATTCATTAGACGTTAGACCATTGGCATTTCAGTTAACTAGTGAACGGCTAACTTCATCATTGGAATAAACTGACCAAGACTTTTTATCAGATATACATAAATTTTAATTTAAAAAATGAAAATTTATTTTAATTTAGTAGGTCAATTAAGTGAAATATAAATAATCGTATGAAATACGTTAAAGTATCGAAACTTTCATTTACTTTTCATATACTTTATGGCCAAATGTAATGCATGATAGAAATATTTTACTGCCAGAATGTTTTATGATAATACATGCAGTGAAGATTTTTTTATTGTTCTACTTTCTTGGAGATAGCAACAATTTACATTTGAAATCGTAAGTCTACCTTTAGCGTTGCAAGCGCTCTTCGGCTTGGGCCGCGAACGTGAAGAGCGCTTGGCCGCAGCTGTGTTCGCAGCACGCGCCGACTTCCCGCGTCGAAGTCGCCCTGCCGCCGCTCCCGCCTCCAACGCTTCCCCGCCGCCAGCGCCACCGGCAACGCAGCCCCCAGCACCACTTCCACCACCAGCCACTCCGACGCCCGTCGTACTCCCAGCTTCTGAAACAGTCCACGCGGTCACTTTCACCAAACCCGTGGGTATTCAGGAGCATCTTGCCGAAATTCCTGTGACTCGCGGATGTCTTACGAAAGAGTTCTCACTCCAGATGAATAATGGAATTTTACGAGTCATTAACTTGTCGATTATGACATATCCTCTTATGTCATTCTCATAATAGCATATTAAGGTTTATACAGTAGTTAAAATTTACGCCATGAAACTAAAGGAATTATACGGCTACCTACATTTCATCATGAATTATCACAAAGCTCAGCTTTTCTACCATGAGACCCTGCCAGTCTATGTGTCGCTATTTTAGACAATCAATTTCATTCACTATTTTGCATTATCACTTCACCTTCATTAGATATTTAAAAAAGTTAGTAAGACATTCATCTCTATTACTGTATTTATTCTGCCATCGTTTCGAGATTTGGTTTATCTCTTCATCAGGGCCAGCTGAGGTGAATACTAGATATTCAACAAGATAATGACGGAGGTTATGTCTGGACGAACCTTCCATGATTTAAATTGTTCGCTAGTGTTTTAAATGTGATTGACTTTGGTAATTTTAATAATATGACTTTAATTGTATCTGCACCTCATAATTGTATTCATAAATCATTTTTTATGAATACTGTATATATTATCAGCAATCCTACGTTATTCTACAGTTATTCTGTCTCTCTATCCAATTTTTTATTTTATATTCAGACCCAGCTAGAGACGGCAAAAGAACCATAGTATTTCTACTGCATCTTTCAACTCATCCTTCTTTATGTCTGTGACTGTGGCCAAAGAGGAATGACCGGATAATTACCGGAAACAGTGAATATTGAGTTTGTTAAGATGCTCATACGAATACTTACAATCGAGATTTTTCTGAGTTATAATTAAAAAGATCTTTGACGTGAAGAAAAAAATCGCAAAAGAGACGCAAAGATAAATAATAATAATAATAAAATTCTTGATTTTCAGGAGACTCGGACCATAAGGTCTGCTCTTCCTTGTAACTATTTAAAACATTTACATTTTAAAATACAAGATGATAATTGGGAGTATCGTACTTACATTTAACATTTACGCCACTCACATAATAAGTATCGAAACAAAAGTCTTACACTTTTTCCTGCGGTAAAAATGAACCGAAAACATGCCCTCACCAACATTCGCGACGAGTAGGAACCTGCTGTGCAACCCGCATTTTCTTCCCGTGACCTTGCGCCCCCGCTCCGACAGCGTTCGCGGTGCGGCGCGGCGAGCAGGAGAGTTGCTCACTAACGGCGCAGCGACGACCGCTCTTCCCGTTAGAGCACTATGCTTTAGAGATTCTGTCTCTCAGCGAGTAAAGTTTTGCCACCAGTTACCGTTTTATCGATAGTGAGGAATTGAAATCTTAGCATCTAAAATTGTTTAACAAATCGCTGATAACCATGTCATTTCGTGTACAAGCAGTGACGGATCACCCCCCATTGGACCTTAATTCTCAACAGATAAAGGCATACTTTGCTACATTAAACAATTAATAAATATGGTTACTATTTAATATTGTTAATTGTTAATAATTTATTTGATGAGTAGGTGCATTTTATTTAAAACGCAATATTTATAAAATATGTGTTGAAAACCCACGATTTTCAAACACAAATCCCTCCCAGGATAGCCCCCCTCCCTTGACTACGGTCTAGATCCGCCACTGTGCACAAGCATTTTTTCTTCACAGAAAACAACTTTACTGAGAAAAGAACCGCAAGCACGTAGCCACATAAGCACATAGTTGAGGGTTCAATTGCAGGAAGATATTGATGTTTTAGAGAGTACCCACATGTCTCATTTTTTCCCCTATTTCTCTACCATTTCCATCATTTATCTTTTAAATCCATTACCCTCCACAGACTAGCG
The DNA here is from genome assembly GCA_002313205.1 of Laupala kohalensis. NCBI lineage: Eukaryota > Metazoa > Arthropoda > Insecta > Orthoptera > Trigonidiidae > Laupala > Laupala kohalensis. Next base: position 320,701 of record NNCF01136344.1, on the reverse strand, counting down.
TCAGTAAGGACAAGCTGGTGCGTAAACACTGATGTCTCCAACGGTTTTTCATCAACCAAACTCTTGAATATCTTGAGTTTAGACGAAAAAAAAGGAATGACTGTAAAATATACACTTTCTGAAATTATCATTAATATAAACATGACACGTCATCATTTACCTCAAATGCCTTATGCAATATGACTATTTTGCTTATATGACCTAACCATGCTCATATAATATTCACAAAGCTCAAAATATAAATAAAGCTCCATGAACAAATCAATTTCACTCGTATGTAATTCTAGTCTGAGTTTTAATAATGCGGAGACATATGGCGCTCAATTTTCTGAAAAACGCATCCATTTTAAACAAAAGTGAACGCGTGTCGGTAGAAATACATCAGATTATGGTATTTGCAATTTCCTCAATTTTTCCAGTCGTAATATAGTTCATCGTACAATATGATCAAACTTTTTCACTTAATTTGATGCACTTTTATAGAAATTTAATAAAGGATTACTTAATAGAATAATATTCTTAGATTTAATTTATAGTTAAAAAGTTTACTAGATTTTCTACGGTGCGTTATAACACCAAAACTTGGTTGTCAACAGTTGCAGGGCTGTGACAGAAGAGACAACTACATGGCAATAATTTTAAGGTCATCGAACAATTTCAGTCGACAGTCAAGTATTTACAAGGAACGAGAATGAAATGTAAACATTAATCCATTAATTTACTGACACAGAGTATTATTTATGGACCTCTAGGTAGAGCGGTCCGCGTCGGATAATGGTGTTAATTGAATTAAAACCCGTGACAAAATGCACGTTCGTTGCGACGTAATTGACGCAATGAGTATCGATAAGATAAAAAACCTGGTTAGTGGTGCGACGGTGGAGGTCGTTAACCAGACGAAAATCGAGTCGACGTTGCCCTCAGCTGTGGAACCAGCTGTCGCTCCGGACAAAAACCTCTCGGGACCTGAAGCAACGAATTATCGCGGAATCTAGTTTCCATCGCTCAGCACGCATGCACGCACAGCACGCAAATCTCCCAAAATTCGAAGTGACCTACCATGAATAATTAGATTTAGCTCTCGTTTGAAAAGCATACAGAACAAAACATGAGAAATGTCGATAATGGAGATATTATCCGACTTTACATTACCAACCTAGCATAAAAGGAACAATGATGGTAAATTAACACTTAAGACATACATGAAAATACTACGATAATTTTTCTCTAATGATGAGTATTTAGTCAAGGATGAAATTAAAAAAATTTNAGAGACAGTATATATATATATATATATATAAATATAATATCACTGTGTTCGTCTTTAAAAGGTCGTAAGTCTTGGATTATTTATATAATTTGATTATAATGGATGTTAATTGTAGTAAATTGAATATTAAAATCTAATATTCACAAAGCACATAATAATCTCAAGAAAAAGTTAATATCCCTATTATGTTCAAATCATTGGAAGGGGAAACGAATATTGCACATAAACGAGAAAATGTTTCCTTCATAGAATAGGAAACAGTCAAAACATTTGCAATACATTACCAACGTATGTCGAAGAGACGCTTACAGCAACGACATACGTGGGCAGATGTCTTAAGACGGTGGAAGGTGCGAGTGCCATATTCGCCGTCTCGACCGGAAGTTTCTGGCAACGAAGCCAAGTCACGTGCCGTGGCGACGTCCGTCGAGAAAATCTCACGCGTGTTCCACCACCACTGCCCTCGTCCCACCGCTAGGATGCTCTTTGTCGCTCGTGATGTCTTCCAGGTCAATGCCAGCAACAGTCATTCTACATGTACTACTACTCCTCTACGACAAAGTTAAATATTTGTAAACAGGCACGAAAGAACGCCGAGGTTTAGCAAACGGCTCATTATGTCGCTCATCATTGTAAGTATAATTTTAAAAATATATATATTTCTGTGACTGGCAGTCAGTCTCCTTGTATGTATTGCTTTCGGAAAACATGGATCTCACACTATGTATCTCTTCAATTTAACACACTATACTGCACCTCCCTGGCGCTATAGAGGCGTTAATCGTGCTTAGCGAGAGTGGAGGTAGGTCCACTCCTACTGCCTATCGATAGTCCTCCCATATGGCTCACAAAGTCTTCAAATATTTAGTATTTGCTCTCCGTCTCACATCATTGTAAGTATAATATAACTAAGGAAGTAGTAAGAAAGTAGTAGTTAACTAATGAAACATAATAATGGCCAATGTTCAGACAATGCACAGGGAGACTGACCGCTTTTGTATCTAGGATTCCCGATTACGCAATCCTAAGGAGAATTGACAGGATTCTTGTAAAAGAATCGGATCGTCCTGAATTTTGTATTAAGATTGAGTTGAAATAAGGGAACCAAAACCACATTCGATATAGCTCTTCAAAACGTACTTTCGCACAAAGGAAATTAAGTAGAATCAGGTCCGTTCTTGATATTTTTGGGGAAATGAGATAATTTATACACATGACGTGCTTTCATTAAAATTTATTTATTTTTAATTTTATTGGGGCAGTCTCCCAGAGCTTCTTCTTGGGTGCGTGCCTGAGTAGAATTCGAAAAGAAAACATCAATTAATAAAGAAGTGCATATTTCCATTTGCAAAACTTGACGAGTTATCTAAAACAATTGCAAATAAACTCAGAAACGGCATTATCACTGAACAAGAAACCACATGTGGTGAGCCAGTAATGAATATTTATAGTGAATACAGATGCTCGTGAATATAATTACAAATAAAAGTCTTAGGAGCAAAGGGGTACAAAGGACATTTTTAAAGACATTGAATTATCTGCGGAAACCGATACAACAAGACACATGAACGAGAACTTCGCGGCCAAAGGAAATAACGAGTACCTTTGTAAGTCATGTTGTTTAAAGAAATGATTCTATAATTTTTTATGTCTCATATAATAAAACATTGTATGTTTCTTAATATGTAGAATTGAATATTGCCTCAAACTTTTAACATGGTTTCCGTAATTAGTCACTAAAACCACGTGGCTTCTTAGCCCTTCAAATGTTCATGACTAATGTTAGCAGAGAGCAAAGAATCGTGACGATGCAAATGTCCGCATGCGTTATGTACGTTTACTCAACGTATATAACGCACCTATGTGAGTATATAACGTACCACGCTAATTAGGGTAGTCAAATGTATTCATACACAAACTCGTACTTTCAGGTTACTATCGTTCGATGCATCCCATCAAGAAAAAAAATTTAATATGATATGAAAGTACTAACCTTGTATGTCAGAAAAGGACCTTGAAGAATTAGGATCTCCAAATTTACAAGATCATGAAATAATAATAAAAATTACTAAATCCCGGGGTTTCGAGGAAGAAAAGAAAACAACCAAACAAAATACGTGGTCTGAGCTACGGAAACAGACCCATTCGTTGCGTGTGAGGGATTACTGGACTAAAAAGAAGGCCAATAAGTGTTGATTCCGCGTGGTTCTGAGCGAAGAAGAAGGAGAAGAAAAGTACCAAATTGTAATTTTTGGAAGAAAAGTTTAAGAGCAATAAAGAATTTCAATGTACAGGCAACCTCAAAATCTCAGCTTCTCTAATTCTTTCTCGATACATACAGATGGTACAGACATTTTAAAGAGTCAAAATACACAAATTTTCTTTATCTCTCTAAACTGAATTTACTAAATTCTTAGTCATTCAGTTTTGTAAATAAATAAATAAGATGGAAGATCAATTTTCACAATATAATACATCATAAAAATGTTGCCGAAGTAAAATCGTAAATTTGTATCCCTTCGGTTCATCCTGTGAGAACAATCTCTCTTGAAATGTAAGAAACAACTTCCACCACTCTGCTTATTCGACTGCTGGGAGAATGAGTTGCGTGCTACGTATTCAAGAGAAAGTAAAATTGTTTAAAACAGAGTTATCTATAAAATGGCCAGGAAACGACCATTTCGAAACACAATTCCCAGAGAATATGCGTGTGACACACATTACAATACTGGAGACTGTGTACGAGCTGCTTGAATACACGTTTGTAATCTTCCACTTTCATTAAATAGTGGGACAATTATATAAGCAACGAAGTCAAATAAACAACAACAAATAAAATTTGTTTAAATTATTTGCCCTTTTAAATCAAATTTACTACTCATTGATTTATTTTTGCTTTTTGGGTAACTAAATATTTAAGTTAAATTTACATACAGTAGTGTTGAAAGTCGCCAGGTCTAATATTTTCTCAGTTTTATGAGCGTTCTGCAAACTTTTGTAGAGCTACAGAAGACGGAGTTTATTAAATAAACATAAAATGGTAAATAGCGAAAAAAGCCTTGCACATTTATAAAAAAATGATACTAATTGTTTTTTAAAACATTCTATGCCAACAACAAAAGTTGCGGAGTTGCTTCTAATATTATTGCGCTACACTTTTCATTACATTTAATTGTGTCAGTATTTTAATACCTATTATGAAGAATTGTGAAGAATGACAAAAATATATCAAGAATTAAACGAATATCATGGTGATCATCAATTATCAATAATATCTTGGTGACAGTTTCACCACGATGAATATGATTGAAACTTATTCAAATTTAGCTTACGATATTGGTTACGTTTTCTTGTCAACGGCGACCCGTGGTGTGCCAGAATGTCTGGAAAAGCGCACATAGCAATTAAAAATGAAAGTGATTTAAAATTCAGTTTCTCTGTGCATCGGATGTGTTTATAAAAACAGAAAAACAGAGTTTAGAATGACATAAATGTTTCGAATAATGTTTTGATCAGTCCAAACTCCAAGCTCTATGTAGCCAGATTTTATGAAAATAAAAACACCCATTTATAAACAACAGTAACAATTCCTATTATTTAAAATGCCGTAACTTTTGGGGCCACACGAGACAACTAATGATATTTTCTTGATTTGAAGCTGTTTTCATTCGCTATTAAGATCCATAAAGTTTAACAGCAACCTCTTGCACCTGAAGAAATGCTGCGCTTTTAAGTAAGACAGAAAATTCAAGAAACACATTTTATCTTTCGTTTATGACTCACATTTCTGATCCCCTTATACATTGGCAGAAAAACGTAAAAGAATTTGCACATATATCCTCAATTACGATGTGGCGGTGCAACAGAAATGCGTTTTACCCGAAATCCTCAAGTGCTGTGGTTAGGCAACGGAAGATATGCTTTAAATCCCATGTCCTGTTTTAAAGCAATTCTGGTCCATTGTGTGTGTCATTTGGGCGACGATAATCATATACGCAATGATTATATTCAGCCTGAAAGAGCCTGAACCTGAAAGAGCGTAGATGCACATAAAGATAGTTCACCGTGTTGTAAAATTTCACGATTTAAAGATTGTTTCAAAGTAAAAGATTTTAAAACGATCCCTATTCATTACCAACCCACAGACCTAGATTACACCCTATCTAGGGGCCTCTACAAAACCATGGTAAAACAAACAAAACACTAGAAATTGAAAACAATTTTTCGCGCAATACCTTCCCCTCTTTCCACATCCTCTAAGAGTTAGTCAAACGAAACAGAAGGGAGAAACATTTTAGTAATATCGTCCGAACTAATATATGCGAGTATCGAAATACTTCTATTTCTATGAATGTTTTCAATGTACACTAGACTTTACATTAATACAAGCCCAGCGCACTCCCGATCCATGTTTCTCCAGACGATATGCGACAGACACGAAAATAAATTAAATTGTATTTTCTTTTAAAGTTAATACAAATTATAATGTATCTAATACAAAGAAATATGTTTAGACCAAAACATTTTTATCACCCTTTGTAGTTTTTTATATGGATTAAAAATATACAAAATCCGGATGTACAAAATATACAAAATAAAAACTCACAGTCACTATCAAAAAAGACTTCTTGCCGATATCCTAATGACTTGGAATTTTTACAATTGATTGCTCCCACCACGTTTTAGGGTTGAAAAAATCTAAATATTTCCCAGAGTTACGTCCTTCTCATTTTCTTTTCTTGGCACACGGGAGAGCAATTTTCAGTCTCATATAATATGGGCAATTCCACGTCATGTGAGACAGGAATGTATAGACTATTCTGATGAACTCGATCAAAATTATTTCATTGGATTTTATGTCTAAAAGTACTCACCTAAATTATCAGTCGTCAAAGTGCGATCTGCGATTTTCCACTGTAAACTTTCCTTTTCACCACTTTTAAAGAAAAAAAGCTCAATATATCTTTCATAGTAGCTCAAACGCCAACGTATCAAAAACAGACATCTAAAAACATGCGTCTCACTTTTTCGACTCAAAAGTACAATGTAAAACGGAAAGTTGTCTGTAGAATCGCAGATCACATTTTGAAGGTTGAAATTTTTGGATGAGTACTCACTATTAATTATAGAATGCGATAACATAATTGTGGAAAAAAAATTTTGGACTAGACACAGGTGCACTAGTCGTGCAATTGCTCACGTATATTTCTGTGACGAGGTCTTTCCTCGTTTCACTTTGAAGTAAATGAATAACCTCTCCTAACAATGTACTCTGCAGTAAGCTAAGTAGTTTCGTGATTATATGAACATAAAGTTTGGACTTGACATGAAAATATATTTCGTTAAAATTGAATGCAATCAAGTGTTACACTCATATAACATGGGGCAATTGTAAAACGCAATCAGAACAATAAATATAAGCTTTTATAAAATAGATTTCCGAAAGAAAATGAGCTAGATTCCAGTCAGTTTCCGAGTCTGAGACGTCTTCCCAACCATTTTCGTCCGGTGTGCGATCATGATGCGAACTCCAAGGTAACGTTATGAGCAACAGTGGAGGAACGCCAACGGTACTATGAGAGAGAGAAAGAAAGAAAGGGAGAGAGAGAGAGAAAGATAGAGAGAGCGACGAGTGCGGGTGTTGCTGCATCCAGCGCCACTGTCGCTTCGGGGACGATCCGACGCTGTTCTTGACCTCATGCGTCTGAAGGCCATTCATTATCTCAGATTCTCACGCAAGCACCGCAGCCACCGCGTGACGAACAGAGAACATCCGTGAACACAACATACACGGAAGACGTTGATTTTCACATCTTATCTTTATAATATCATTAATGAAACCGCTTCATCTCATCAAGTTGGTACAGAAGGATAACCTATCTGTCAATTGTTTCTGAAGAAATAATATTTCTTTTGCACACAGAAAAGTCATAAAAAAGGGGTTACTTTTAATATATAAATGTATATATGTATCTTTGTTCAGTGGCATTCCTCGTTTATTAATAAATATTTTCTTTCTGCAAGCAACTTCAGTAATGAGTCCACATGAGACGGTAAATTTCTATTGAATGCTCATGGTATCTTGGTGTAGATTTCATGTCATATTTTAAAAGCGGTTAAGGTTAGTCACGGACTCTGACATGATCAATAGAAGTAAGAATTTGGAAGTGTATACATTCCTGTAATAAGAAAGTCAAGTCCAACCACAAAACAGGTGAACGAAGTAGTGAGAGAGATCAAAAGATATTTTGTGATTTTGATGTTTGTTGTGTACATAACATTTCCTTTATTTTAGTTTTACCATAATTGATGTGGAAACAAAAAAGTTCATTTTCCTTGATTGATGATTGGTAACAAGATATTCCGTTTCTAAAGGTTATAAATTCATAGGAGTTTAAATGATTCAATTACACTGTTTTTTCTCTTTCCTAAAAAATTTCTTTTTTCTAAGTAGCTCGATTAGAACAGACACTCCTCAATTGAAAGAGATCCAACAAAAAATCGAATTAAAGTCGGTTTCAAGTGTCAAGATGAAGATGAAATTACATAATAAAGAACGAGTTAATCATATTAAGTTTCAAACAAGATGTGATATTTACCAGAAAGTTCCATACTAAAGCTTCACACCGATTTTAGGGGTACTATTATTCTTATATATTCCTTTGTAAGTGCCCTAAGAGCAATTATTGTGCTAAATTTCTGTTTCCTAGAGTTATTGTAATAAATTTTAGACTTTTAACTCAGTTCAATTACCACTACACCAACATACGTATAACATTTTTTGCTCTGAAGTATCACAATTATTATTAAATTCTAAAATAAAATGAATAACTTATTTTTCGTGTTATGGCCCTTATAAAAGCAGCCAACGCGTTGTGACTGACTCAATAAGAGCACAAAATGAAATTCGTTTCGTGAATTTCAAAATATTTGAATTCGTGTTCTGGTGATTAAGAAAAGTCATATGTTCCGAACGCCTAACATACGCAATTACAACTCGACCTTCACTTACCCCAATCTTAGGATGGTTTATTAATAAATATACCTTAACCTGTATCTTGTGTGCCGTGGTATTCTTCGTTGATACCTTTCTTATTTAATTTTGTTTTGTTTTAAATGAGTACTTGATCAATTAGTACGATGCGCAATCACTTTTCTAATAAAAATGCTTTTAGTCTGAACGTTATAGGATAGTATAACCATGAGGTACATGGATCTGTACTTATGACTGCTGCAGTTAAGTGAGGATTCACATGAGAACTGCGCGTTCGTGTTAGAGAATGCAGGTGGCTTTCCGCAAAAAAGAACACACATAAACAATGCCGTTAAAGCTACTCATGGCAAGGAACCTGAATTTGAGTCGAGATAACCCTTTACACTTTGGACCGAAAGAAATATGTGACTTCATCTCCCCTGCTTCCCCTCTTACATGGTAAATTTAAAAAACCGTAGGGGATAAACTTCAGATTATAATTTCTACTTTCAGTCAATTGGAAGTAGTCTCCCCCGTCTTTTTCATATAATTAACCCAAAAAATTAATCATAGTTTGAATTTCATAAAAACCTCAGCAATTGTTTCAATCAATGCGGAAAAAATAATTTTACTGAAGAAAACAAGAAAATAACCTAATAATGTGTCCTACAATTGTTTTAAAATATTTCAATCATTATAATTATTTATGTTTTGATTTACCATTCCGAAAAAAAGCGACAATCTGAAGCACCAGACAAACTGTTTCTAACATTCAGCTAGTCGAATTTACATTCTTGATTAAAGTTCCAAGTTTCAACAACTTAAAAATTTGTTTTTTTGTAAGTATTGACAGCTAATTAGTAGATGCGAACCTTCACTCGCACGACTGTTGACTATGAAGCTCACTAAGGATCACACCAGAGTAAAATTGCATTACGTGAGGCGGACAATCCACTGAACGTATAATCTAGGTGATCGAATCGTAGAAAGAAAATTATATAAAGGTGGTGAAGAACATAGAAGAACAAGTACATAACCTCAAAGTGAAATGAAATTCAAGAATTCAAAGTTTTTAACTACGCGCTTTATTAAACATTCTGTGTGAAGAGAATTTTTTGTATGTTTGTTAACAATGCACAAATTTGTTTTATGCGTTATTTGTGAATTGTTTGCAAATTTTGAATGACAAGTTATGATTGCTTTAAGTTTATTTTCCAATTCCGGGCTACGCCGGGTAGTTCTGAGAATGGTTATATATTAATAACGTAAATATATCTAAAACTTAAGTTTATTCTGAGATATAAATAATATGACTGACTAGTTTTTATATTTGCGATAAATTGTATGTAATGTTTTTTTTTAATTCTTTAAGTACAATATTATTTTATAAATAATTACTATAACCACACCAAAGACTCAACCACTAAATTTGTAAAGTGTGATTTACAGAAATCTCTTAATTTGTGGTGAAGGTCACCGCCAGGTAACAGATTAACTATGTTATGTTATGTATGTTTGTGTTATTCCTGTATGTTTGTGAACTCCAGAATTGGGAAATATCGGTCCAGAATCAAGTACTTCCTAAGGTAGTCACCTCATATGAGGATTCTAATCTCTAAGAGATCACCCCCGAGGATTTTGGGTCTCACAAGTTGAATGCCGATGGTAGGCTGGGACCAGAGACGAAAGAGGAGGCGCAGATGATTCGTGCACCAGAGCGTTAAGCTGAAGGTCCTGTTCGAATCTCGGTCCCGTCTCCCATTTACATTCAACATAACATAAGAGTGTGATTTATTATTTTTTTATAGACGTAGTTTGTACAAAGTTTTTATTTAATCTAATAAAACATTAACGACAATTATAATATCGTAATCGAATAGTATTGATAATATCGTTTAAACCAGTAATCTAATCTCACACTAATTAATTTTCATTTGTTCTGCATACTAATCGAACAAATGAAAATTAATTAGTGTGAGTAAGAGCGTAGCTGAATAATGTGAATGGAATCCAACTTTGCATGGCAAAATGAAAAACCGTCAATGAACGAAAATCACAACAATGTTTCTCGCACATGTTGGTTGGTAACGGTCTAGTTAGAGTGAGTAATTATCGTAACACATGGTAGTGAGTGAACTGTATCGGAATGTGATAGATGTCAGCGTGGGAGTAATGTAGAGAGGGAGAAGGCGAGAACGATGGAAGGGATGGATGCCTTCTGCTCGAACGGCCATGTCGAGATATCCTCCGTTGTGTGACGTATCGCGTTCAACGTTGCGTGTCATACGTGAGGACCCGTTACACGAACCACAAAGGCGGCCTCGAAGCGCGAACTCTCGCACGCGCCGTCGCCGCTGTGGTCTCGCCTTCCATTCTCCTCATCACATCACTATCGTGCCCCCCTCCATTTCCCCCGCCCTACAGACTCCCTAAACAGCGTTCCCTCCCTTCCCATTCAAAACCTTCGTGAACTCTCACCGTTCCGAGCCACCCCACCCCCCCTCACGTTTCGCCGCTTTGATTCCCAAAACAATGCGATCGCACCGACCAAGTGATCACGAAGTAAACACGACTGATCGAAAACACAAACTAATACATGAAGAGACAAAAGTGTCTAACGGAATGCCTACAATACTGTAAATTCGTTATCGCATTTCCACAAACGTCATCCACCCGAGTGGAATAGTTAAAGCGTAAAGCGACCGCGATAAGGGAACACCGAGAGATCAGATTGGGGTGGTGACGTGCTCTACAACAAAAGCAAAATTTGGACTGATGTCAATGAGCTTATTCAAAATAAAAAGTTCACACTTCGTATTTTGGTACTCGAATAGCGTAAGGGTGAAAAGCTTATTTCATCTTCATTTGGATATTGGATACTTCGTAGTGCTTATTTACACTTTATACCACGTGCCATCTTTATTCAGCTTCGTCCAACCTCCACAATAATAGCTCGCCCACAAGACCCGGAAAGACGTGCGCGTCAGGAGAAAAACAGATAGCGGAACGGCCATCGTGTCGTCTCCGTACATATCTAGCGGAATAAAAAGTTGGAGCATTTAATTGGAAACTTTTTACTGAAGCAAGCAATGCAATCTACATGGAAATTGTATGGAAGAAAATTTTCTTGAATAGACCGTGATGAATCTGAAGTGACATAAAGGATAACTGTGGCGACGAGGAAGTAAAAGGTTGAATGACCATGCGGAAGTGCTTAAGGAACTGAAGGCGAACTCTTAACACGTTTTGCTCACGGAGGAAGCGAGGTCGGTAACCCGATGGGTCCAAGCACTTGACCATGACTATCTCAAAACTACTGTCTCATTTCCCGTGTAAGTTATGGGTCAGTGTTCCTTAAGGGAGACGACAAAATGTAAGATTGTTTGTTTACTATTCCAAAAGGGTCCTTCATACATACTCCACCATTATAAATGACTCATTCTTAAATACCGTTTTTTAAGAATTAGAGTTAAGACTTGTAACATTTTCTTGTAAAATAGTCACGTATACATTTTGGAATGTATTCAAGTTAGTCATTTCTTGATGATGTTTCACGTCTGCTCATCTAAATATAACTAACAAAGAAAAATACCCGAGCTTTTTTAGTTTATTTATTATGGTGTTAATTTACATTGATATTATTGTATTTTGAATTATTCTTTGTACTAGTATACTTAGAAATAATCTGTGATCTTGTAACATTGTTAGATGTCTGCAATGTCTCTTGCAACAAATTTAGAAACAGTTACTCGCTAGCAATGAACTACCATACCAGATGTCTCATATTAGAGACGAAACGTAGTGTTATTTGGTATGTTTAAAACATAAATTTGTTTTACGAAATTGTGACAAGAGTACTTTATTAATTTCAATCAAAATGTTTTTGTTAAAAGTCAAAATTTGTATAATTGTTAAAACACCGTTTTTGTCAGTTAAAACTAGCTACAAGTCTTCAGCTTTACAACAGTTAATGATTACATGAGTAACAATATAGGATTACTGTTAGTGTGTTTTCTTTTTAGTAAGTAAGCTTTAGTATGTTAGTTTTTTTGTACCAGACGCGTACAGGTAATTATTTACAGGTAAAATTTTCCGGTTTAATAAATAATAATAATAAATTAAATTGTCAACTAAAAATCTCAGGTCGGTTATCTTTATTAATTAATTATTTTTCTTGTATCATTGATAAATAAAATATTATGCCAATATCAAATTATTCGTGCGTCGCGGTCATGATACAGCATCCAGAAAATTGGAGAATTACTTATAATTCACTCCTTATGAAGTAACACACAATTAATATTATCCTTTATTTTCATTTTCTTAAGAAATAACTTGACTTATAGATACAGATTGTAATGATTTTATGAGCTCCATGGGTACTGATGTAGTAATGAACTGTCTAGTGCCTTTTTCGTTCCCTCCCTTTCATCTTTCAACTTTAATCAAAACAACAACACAAATGAAACGTTGCCGTCCTATTAACGGGAATGGACGTTCATATCGTGCGAGTGCAACACAACGGAAGTCGTTATTTTTGTACTGGGTTTTTACGCATTTTAGCGCGCGTTGCGCTTCGTGTGCGTCAGCAGCTCGCTGAAAAGCGCTGTGCAACTGCGGTGAGTGCAACGCGCTGGCTCACACCAATTAACGCTCTCCACCCATTGCGAGTGGGAGTGGTCAGGTTGCGGGCCAGACATACTGATATGCAGAAGGGTCGGTATTCATGTGCTACCACGTGTCTACTTCTTCAGAAAAATCTGATATTTAGAAAATTTAGTCTTCAAGCGGACTGTTTTCTATATTTTGGTAAATTAGATATATTTGATTCATTACTTCATATTAATGTACTCCGTTTCCGCATCTATGGCAGGAATTATCGAGGTACGTTAATTCACTAAAGAATGTTTCTAAATTAAACGAATATATCTAAAGAACGGTTCGATATATTTTCACCAAAATGTCTTAGACATGTCATTAATTACCTCATATTTTCTTTTTCCAACTATTTTCAAACGCGTACTTTTTAGCTAAAAATGCTGTTAAACATAATTTCCCTCGCTCGTGATATTGCTTGGTAGAATCTTTGTTTCCTTTTGTTTGTCTTTCGTATCTACATTTTGTATGTCTTGTCTAAAGTCTATATTTTCCGTCATTCTTTAATCGAGTGATAAGTTATAAAACAATTTTTATTCGGAGAATAAGTCACTATTCTTTACAGTATGTATTCTTAACTGTATAAATGTATGTATGTGAGTAATATGTTTTATCATTAACTCTGAAACGCGTGGAGTAATTTCAACAAATGTTGATACACAAATGACTATCTGAAACCAAATAATGTGTGCAAAAACTCGCCTAGTACCCCACTGAATACGGGTGGAAAGGAAGGGACGTTCACAAAATATTGAAAAGGAAAGTTGTATCGCAATGTTTTTCAGCTAGTAACGATACACTGTATTATACAAAGCTAAAAATTGTGTAAAATAAACTATATACACAATACCCTTGGTGTTAATTTTTGTATAATACGAGTGCGATCTAAATACAGTGCTATAGTATTGAAAGACACTGTAATCTTACCTTGTTTCGGAAAGAATTGATATTGATCCTCGAAAACTTGTTACTGAGGTAAATATTGGCGCGCAAGTCTGGTAATACCTTCTCACCTGATTCAAAACTGATCCGGGATCCGTGCTCCATTATGTCCAAACCGCGATTAAGTGCTTCATCCAAAATTAAGAGATTTATTAACTATGTCAACGTTTCTATTAATTTTATTAACTATCATCAGAAAAGATGGATGGAAGACGAAACGGTAGTATTACCTTCTCTAGATACCAGAATAATGAGAAAAATTTTCACAATAAACAACACTAACAAAATCAATATACTATATAACTATCTACAAACTTTTGCAATGTACAATAATATCATGCATTGTTAATTATTTTCCACATAGTTCCACATTATTCATTCCACATCTATCAGCCTTACATAAACAACACCAAACACCATCACATGAGACACAATTGAGACAGTGTACACTATCAGTCCGTAAATATAATTATATGCTACCAACTTACTCAATAAAATTACAATATCCTGAATCTTGAAGATATTACTCATTCAAGTAATAAATCACCTTAAACTATAAATAAACTTTATTGTCAAAAAATCATTTGCAAACTGCGTATGACCACGTGGGGGGGGGGGCAATAAACTAAGTTACTCTCTGGAGACAAGCAAGGGATCATCCCATCAATTCCGATCAAGGGCCCATGGGCAGTGGCGGATTTAATATTTACAAAATAAAGTATTTAAAAAATACCTACTGTTATCCATTTATTACTCAAAATACATTGTGGATATTAGTGCAGTAAAAATTCGAGATTAATAAAACAAAAGTATTAATGACATTCCCGCCCAAGGAAAAGCCACTATCCGGAGGAAAACCCGGGCCAGGATGGTGCTACAGAGATAATGTGCCGTGCCAAGGTTGCATCCAGTTAGAAATAAACTAATAATAAACAAAAGGAGCAAAACCAACATGCATGAAAAGAATATATCAATATCTAGAGTACAATAACAATAGTCTGATAAAGTATAACAGATATTAACAACACTTACATCATCCGAAGTCATCTGGAAAACAATATTTATTACGAAATTGAAACTCTCAATAACTTCTTTTATTAAAATCTGTAAATTTTTTCACATTATAAAAACAATAGCACATTAAATAGCTTTTAACCGCGGATTTAAAGAGATTCAATTTATTTATATCTTTTAGATTTTTGGGAATGGAATTATACAAAATTATTCCTGAATTGTAGGAGCCTCTTTGTCAAAGAGTTGTTGACATGCCAGGACGATGAATATTAGCCTTATTACGAGTGTTGTGTTCATGAAATAGACTATTTCTTCTAAAGCAGGGGTGGGATTTTAATAGTTCTGTCTCAACAAACACGACTACTTCATAAATATATATGCAACGGAGTGGAAGAATATTTAATTCTCTAAAAAAAGGTTTATATGAATTTCAGGGGTGAGATTTACTTATAATCCGAATTACTCTTTTTAATTCTAAAAGTTCGAATGCTCTGAGTGGATTGGCCCCAGAAGATAATGCCGTACCGTAAATGAGAATAAAGATTTGCAAAATACACGCAGCGAGAAACGTGTTAACTAACAATGTTGGCTAAAATTTGGAATGCATAGCATATTTTGCTTAGTTTGGAATTCAAATTATCAATATGGTAATTCCATTTGAGTTTGTCCTGAAAATGAATCCCTAAAAATTTTGTTATCTTGACAGGTTTTATTTCGGTTCCGTTTAGCGAAAGGGATGTAGGAGGAAGAGATTTCGTTACACTATTTAGAATCGACATGGATACGTTTTTATGAGTATTAACGATGAGACGATTTGAATGAAACCAAGACGAGAGGTTAGGTACAGCTTTCTGCGCATTGACATGTTTACATAGTAGATTTGTGTCATCAGCAAAGAGAACCATTTTGCAATCGGTCATGGTGGATGATGTATCATTTACGTAGAATAAAGAAGAATAGGGCCTAAAATTGAACCTTGAGTAACTCCTCAAGTAAGTGGCTTTGTTTATGAAAGGTAATATAGACATACTTTATGTTCAACATGGGAAATTTCAACTGGCTGATGTCTGTCTTTCAAGTAGGAAATTAGTCATTGATGTAGCAATTGACGAATGCCGTATGAGTGCAGTTTTGAGAAGAATTTCGTGATAGATTACATCAAATGCTTTTGAAAAATCAAGAAAAATACCTTTCTTGATTATCTCCACGGTCAAGAGTTGATTACATCATTTAGAAAAGAAAATATGGCACTTAGTTGAAAGGGATTTCCTGAAACCGTGCTGATAGTTTGAGAGAATATTATTATGCGATAAGAAGTATAAAAGTCTCTTATAGAAGAATTTTTCCAGGATTTTTGAGAAAGTTGGCAATAATGATATGGGTCGATAGTTTTCAACATAACGTTTATTTCCTTTCTTATATAATGGTGTCACTTTAGCGTGTTTAAATACGGGAAACACACCTTTTGACAAGGATCTATTGGAAATATGAGTGAGTGGATTTAATATAACGTGAGAGGAAGATTTTACTAAATATTCATGTATATCAACAATCCCTGCTGAAAATTTGTTTTTTAAAGAACTGATGACACTCATAACTTCACGAGAGTTAGTCTCGGTAGTGAACATAGAATGCGGTACGTGCGTGGATGTATTTGGTGGACACTGGTTTTGAGTTACTGATTTCGATATTTTACCTGTTTTTGAGAACTAAGAATTAAACAAATTTGCAATATCCTTTGTATTTGATACAATTTAGCCATCGTCTAGTAGGGAAATGTTTTCTTGGCGATTTTTTGAAGGGGATGCGTAATTCTTTATAATATTCCACATGGTATTAGTCCGGTTGTTCGATTTTATTATGTCTGTCATTTTCCATTACGTTAACTCTATAGACCACTTTTCTAATTACGGAAATTCATTTATATTTACGGAAATAATCATGAAATTCGTGTGGTTGGCTATTGAATTTTGAAAGATAATATAAATGACGTTTGTTTTTAGAAGAAATTCTAATCCCTTGAGTTATCCATCGATTGTGATTGTTTACTTTTACTATCTTGCGTTTTATAGGAAAGCAAGAGTTGTAATACTTGAAGAATGTTGAAAGAAATATATTGAATTTATCGTTGGTGCTTTTACTTTTATACTCGTCATCCCACGTTTCCTGATGTAAAAGGTTTTAAAAAATTGTTGTTGTTTTTTTCGTTGAACTATCTAATAGAATTATTTGTAGAGAATATTTCGTGGTCTTAATTTATCTTCAACTGTCAATATTTGGGCAAAGTGGTCGCTTGGGCAAATTTTTATCTTACTGATGTTAGGGAGACGAGTCTAAGCAACTATTTCAACGAGTACTACAGCAAAGAGTTTGATACCTACAGATATTTGAAAGAAATACTTAAAACAAATTGGTTATGCTTTACCTTTATGCTTCCAGAAAAGTAAAAGTGATATTGTTGTCCTACACGTTATCAGACCTCAGATTAACATTAAAAGAAATCACAAGAAAATGAGAGTTTGTAAAGTTTCTTTGACTAGTTAAACTGTAGTGAAGTTTTTCGAGTTTTTTTTATATCTTAACACGCTGGAAACATAATACTAACAACACTGCACTAAAGAAAATACTTACATACACTTAAAGTATTTCACAAAACCCGAAAAAACAAAATAATTAAAATAATTAAACTCAAAAATGGACAGAGCGCATTAACGAGCGTTGTTTAAGCTATAAGCAGTCCATCCAACCGTGTCATATAGTTTTACCATCAAGTTAAAAGCAGTAAATTATATGCATGTGCCTCATACCATCACCTTATACCATTTTCATGTGTTATGTCCAGTGCTAGCAAAGGAATCCGGAGAACGTATTACCAACCATTCATTTCTTGATATTTGCTCAGGTTGTAAGGTCCCTTTACTTCTAGTACCATTAACCGCACATGACTTTCCAAGAGTATAAAATGCAGCAATACTAATATGTATGAAGGTTAGAGGCAGTTAAAAAGTCGTAATATGAAGAAATCATTTTCTATATAGGATTGGCTAACCTGCTCCTGGCGTTAACTGCGGTCGTTAATGAGCTCTCTCTATTTTTCAGTTTAATCTTTACTAATTATTTTATTTTATCGAGTATTTGTGATTCAGTAATTGTATTTAGATCCTAACTTTCATTGTAGTGTAAAATTCTTTGTTCTGTGTGAGTGTTAATAATTATCATATTAATTTAGTTTTATGTGTACTCAACTTTGGCACGGTTGTGTACATAAATTCTGTAGCCCCATCCTGGTCCGTGTTTTTCTCCGTTTTTCCTTCGGGTAGAGGCGGATTTCTTATACAGGTTCTGTAGTCTTTGTCTAGGGGCGTGTTTATTGTAACAATATATCGTGAATTTAGTGTTATTTCAATTCTTATGATTTTTAAACACTATACTCAGAATAATCGATAGTTGATAATAATTTGTACATGTATTTTTTTGCGTTAAATTACAAACATGTTGACATTCTATTAGTATTATAACTCAGAGCTAATTTTTCCTCTTATCTAGGAATTTTTGCTGACNCGCAGCTAACTTTTTATCTTATCTAGGAACTTTTGCTGAAATTTTTGAATCCGCCTCTGCCTTAGGGCCCTTGATCGGAATTGATGGGATGATCCCTTGCTTGCTTCCGGAGAGTAAATTAGTTTATTGTCCTCCACGTGGTCATTCGCAGTTTGTACTGTTTTTTGGGCAATAAATTTATTATTATTATTATAAAAAGTTAACTTCACTACATACACACAGACTGCACTAAATGTTACTACAAACTGACAAACAGCATAGCATGTAAAATATTTCTCCAGATGATTACCATTTATTTTGGGGATAACGTTCCTTAGATGACATCTTAAAGTCACAGGTATGTGTTACTTCTGTTCTACTCATGGTGGACAACAATTCTTCGTCAGGTGAATACTATTTATATTCCTGGCGTGGCATGAAAACGTGACATCGGTTTAGCTCGCCTGTTGATAAAGAGAAAGTTGTTGACCCTTGGCTGTTTATTGGAGTACTAGAGATTGAACCATTCATCCACGAAAGACTGTACAGGTTAACAAGACTTCTCGGCATTGTATGATAATCATATATGATGAGTTAAGTATTCTGAGGATTTACGATACAGTGCCTTTATTTCATAAATGTGTAACTTAAACTAACACTACTTGAATACTATGGGTTTCCATACTACGGTGGGTCAGAAATTTGCCTGTTATGTAATTTTTTTGTCTGCATTTCTTCTCTCATTTCGTCTAGAGTAAAATTTGATATTTCCCTTCGTAATACATTGAACAGAAACTTTGGATTTTTAGAAAAAGTCTAAAATAGGTATGATATATAAAACAAATATTCTAAAGTCATCAGACTAATTAGATTTGTTTAAACGTAGTCGGTCTTAAATACAAACAGAAGACGATAAGCACACATGAAAAATGAGAAATAATAACATAAGAAAGCAACAGGTAGCTTCTTACTAATATCATGTACATGTTTGGTTGAGGCTTATGCTCTCTAGTGGCACAACAGAGACAAGAAATAGACCTCAATGGTACAGATTCGGTATACGCATCCTGAGAGAGAATTTATGAATCATTACATACACGATATATCTAATAAGGTATTTCATTTAAATTGTAGTATATTTGAGGTAAGTCGCATCTTTGTTATCTTACATATAAAAGAAATATTCATGAATTAAAATGAGACATTCCATGAAACTCGAGGATTCTATTTGACCCTTCCGGTCAATATTTCTTTTATATGTAAGGCAACAAGGTGTATACACATATATACATATATAATCTTTACTTGTATTTACGAAAAGTTATTTCCAAAGACTTTTACAGTCAGGTTTTTCATGTGCCCCCAATATTTTATAACTCGAAAACTGATAGATTTGTTCTAGTTCGTAAATCAGATAATAAACAATCATACACATGAAAGATGAATACAATTTTTTTCTGTTTAGAAAACAATGAACGAAAAGTTTTCCTCCAACTCTGAAACGATAAAATATTCAAACATTTTGCAATGAGTTTAATGCTATTCAAGTCAATTTTATCACATCAATTATATCATGAAATGTATACTACTAGTTTAACGTTCCACTAATATATCTAGATTGCAAGAATTCTATTTCGGAATTAATCACATTGGGTTTATTGTTAATTTATTCTGTGTATATCTACTAAAACTTAAAACTGTAATATACAACTCTCAAGTGCATTATAGCCATGGTTTTTATTCTAAACCAAATCCTCTTCAATCGCTATACACAATTGTGTATAAAACTTACAAAAATGTCATCTTAATATTTATAATTTCTTTTTTTTAAGTAACTACTTGGTAGTAAAGTAGGCCCAGATATACTTATATTGTGGCTCAGAATTATTCTAAATATTATTCTCTTATCTTAACAGGGGACAGTGGTGGAGGATCCGCTATGAGCAATATGGTGCGACAGCTGGTGGAAACGGCAGAGGTACGTATTTCCATTTTCTCTATACCAATTCATTAAAGTACATTATCTCTACGGAAAATAGCATATCTCATCAATAATATGAATTACAACATTTAATTATTCATCATATAGGTCAATAGTTCTACTCACATTATTTGTTTGCTTCTAACATAATTCAACAAAGATTAATCAAATTATAACCTTTCCAACATCGCCACAGAAAGTAATTCAAATTCATCAAGTAAGAAATAAGTATTCCAGCATTATCTTTCAGAAACAAAGTCACATACTTGCCGAGTTCCTCAGAGTTCTATTTTAAGCCCTATTCTCTTTTATTGTACGTAGACGATATGTAATCTACCATACCTGATTGCAAAACAGTGCTCATTGGTGATGACACTAATGTACTATGTAAACATTGTTATAATTATATAACAGTGGCTAGTCCAGCGATTAGGAGTAACACAAATAAGACACGCACGCTGCTTCCAGCTCTGGTGTTTAATGAAACTGGAAACAGTACATGCAGTGCATAAAAAGAACATAGATGACAAGGATTACATATTGCCCACCTAAATAGACACACTCCCTTAACCTTGACATCTAAATCACAGCCATGGATTTATTACTCCTCAGATGATTCTCCTTCTTCTCCTTCGCCCTTATTAAACCCGGGCTAGACAGGGTCGGCGTACATGGGGATGTTAGATGGGGGGGGGATACTTGATTTGACTGGCTGGGGAATTTCAGGGTGTCGGATGCCCTTCCTATCGCACCTCCCCGGGGGCGTGTGATTAATGAATTGTGTGGAATGTTAGACAGGGGAAACGGTAGAACCCCGAGGAAACCTGCCACGAATACCGCTTCGTCCAACACCTCGAATTCTACTTCGATCGGACCGGGTTTGAACCCGCGTCCCCAGAGGAGTGCGTTAGGCATTACGCCACATGTCGACATCTCAGATGATTGAGACTTCTCAATTCTATAGTAAGTACATCTGCAGGTATTTCTATGGTAGATTTATGGCACAAAATTATCACCTCATTTTTACATAGCTCCCGAACATAATGCAACTTAACGTTAATACGTTCAGTTCTAGTATGAAATCCCAGATTTTCAGTCAACTTTAAGGCACTCGTATTATTATTATTATTATTATTATTATTATTATTATTATACATTAACATAGCACCAGATCATCCACACAGCTCAAACATAAATCTCCTTAGGAACACAGCTTCCTTAGAGGCGTGAGTTATACTAATATATTCTGCTTCAGTACTAGACAATGCTGTTATCTCTTGCTTCCTACTCTCCCAACTAATTGCTCCTTGACAAAGATTAAAAATGTATCCAGAAACTGATTATCTTTGTACAAGATAATTACCAAAAGAAGCATCACAATATCAAACAACATCACCATCACACTTGGAGTTAACAATTCCATTACACCTTGTCCCTTTTAAATAATTAAAAATCCTCTATACAGCATTCCAATGCTCTTTCCAATGACAATTATTGAATTGAATCAAGTAATTTACAACATATGCAATACCTGGCCTAGTACACGATTATAAATACAATAAACCTCCAATTGCCTATTGATATGGCACATCAATGGCCCAATCTTTACTCTTGGTTAACAGCAAACCGCACTCGATGGGAGTAATGATACTCACACAGCCCAGCATACCAAACTTTGACAATAATTTCCCACACTACTTCGTTTGGTCTGATTTTACACTATCTTTTGTTCTCCTCACTCTCACACTTAAGCACTCAGACACTTGTCCTAAATCTTTGGTAGAAAAATTATTTGACAAAACAGTCGTCAAGTTTTGAACAAGACACACTTCATTAAAGAAAATTTTAAAAAATCATCTACATGCAATGCAACTATTACAAGTTTCTCTCCTTTCTTCCACACATATACACAAGGTTCATATTTTGACTGATCAAAGCCAATCAGTCAGAATTACATGAACTTACTCATACCAACACTTGCTGGCTTGCTTCAAACTCTGAACAGCTTTCCTTAGTTTAGACACTTTGCTTTCTACTAGTGGAAAACCCTCAGGTTGAAACATATATATCTCCTCTTTTAACTCACCATTTAGAAAAGCTGTGCAGATGTCTACGTGGTGGATTTGTAGATCACGTTTAATAGATAAAGAGAAATATAATCTCTGCGTACTATACCTAACTGGAGCATAGGTATCCCAATAATCTATACCATAATTTTTAGAACAACCTACAGCCGCAAGCCTCGCTTTGTAATTGATTATTTCCCCTTCCCTGTTACGCTTTATTTTGAAAACCCATTTGCTTCTCACATTTTTATCTTTAGGTTTTGTTACACGATCCCACACATTATTATCCTCATATGACTTGAGTTCATCTTTCATAGCATTTTCCCAATGCAAAGCATCTCTACTTGCCAAATCTTTACTTGCTGTTGCAGGTTCTATGTCTTCTTCAAAAACTACATTATTATATAACGAAGCAGCATACAGTTCAAAAAGGAAATTCCCTACTCTTTCTTTTTCGCAAGGGGTACCTTCTTTCAGTTTCAGGGTCTTCATTATTAATTCATCCTCCGTTAATGACTTCATATTCCCCTTAAAATTCATCATGTTCAGCACCATGAAACTCATTAGCTTTCTTATATTAGCACAGTCTCTGCATAATTTTCTTCCAAGAGATCAAGTATTGGACAGTAAACAACATCACTTACATCCGTCTCAGTCTTTGAATGGGCAGTAAATTTACTATCATCAAACATCACGCTGGGCTCAACAGAAATACTCTTTGGTTTATCAGGATTAAACATACCCTTTTGTAAACGATACCCTTTTGTTTCCTTATCATGTCCAACAAAACCATACATTTAGCTCTGGGATCCAACTTATCACCACGAACCTGTTTTGGAATAAAAATATAAACATCACAACCAAAAGCTTTTAAATGGGAATATTTCAGTCTTCCCTGTGAACAACTCTTCATGTAGAGAATTATTAATCGCAGTATGTGGCACCTAATTCTGCACATAAATTGTAGTGTATTCAACTTCAGCCTACAGTTGTTTGGAACATTTAGCATAAAACATCATACTCCTTGGAGTTTCAAAACTTCACCAATTTTACCTTAGGCCACTCCATTCTTCTCAGGGTATATCTCACAGTTCTCTGCTGAATTATACCTTTGGACTTGAAAAATAAAGTAAGCTCTTGATTTACAAATTCACCTTCATTGTCAGATCTGAACACTTTGAGAAGTTTACCTTTTTGGGTCTCTAACTTAACAACATACTCTTTCACTTTGTCCTTAGTTTGTTTCTTATTCACCAAAAAACAAATACTGGCATACGTAGAACAATCATAAACTAAAGTTAGCACATATTTTGCTCCACCAAAACTCTCCGGTAAAGGCCCACACAAATCTACATGAACAAATTTAACACTTCCGAAACCTTAAGAGATACTGAACGAGGAAAAATCTATCTCGACTTTTTCCCAAAATCACAAGAAACACACATTTCAGTATTTACATCTGTAAATTTGACATCTTCACAATGATTGTTCATAAAATTTAACTTCTGACAGCCAACATGACCTAACTTTTGATACCATAAGTTGTAATTATCAACGTTACTCACAAGAACAGATTTTGCTACTGGATTACCATCCAAGTAAATCTATTCACCCTACCTCTGTACCTAGCACTAAACTCGTAATATCACAATCATCAGCATCAAAAAATTTACAGCCTGTCGAAGTGAACAACACATTTATGCTACGATCTGTACACTAACTAAAATAAGTGATAACAATGTCATACTCAAACCAGGAACATAAAGCACATCAGATATTTTATCAATTGAACAAGATGAGGAAAATTTTTAATCTCCCGTTCCAGCAACTTTCAACTTCTCATTATTACCAACAATAACACTATGTTCATGTTCTCGGTCTTTGTAATTTGCAAGGGATCTCGTTTCTCGTGACATGTGTCCCTCAGAACCAGAATCCATTACAATTGCCCTAAGAGACATTCGAGTAGACAAAGCACACAAAAAAGTTCTCTTCTCAGAATTCTTTTTCTTGCTTTTCTGATCGTCACTCTTCTTGTCCATCTTCCTTTCAGCGCCAGTTTTCGATTACTTCGGCTTAGGGCAGTCCCTGATATATTGCCACATTTCGCGCCAACGCCAACAACGCCTTTGAGACACGTCAGCCTCAGGCTTGTCAATAGACTTGTCACTTTTCTTATCTGGACGTTTCTTCTTGAAGAAGAAAACAGCACGATCACCCGACTCTTCTTTGACTATCATCCAGAAGTTTACTAATCACAGTGTCCAACACCATGTCATTTTCCCCAGCACACTGTGTCGTGACTATGCTGTCCATCTCACTTGGCAGTCCTTGGAAAATCATAGCAGTCAGGTACGTGTCTTTAATTTTTTCACCTAGACTTTTCAACTCTTGACCTAGAGAGGTTATGAGGGCAATATACGACTCCATATTTGAGAAATTTTGATGCCTTGCTTGGCTCATAGTCCGCACTGGGTGAACGTAACGTCAGTGTCCCTTGGTTTCAAACTTCTTCTTGAGCAATTTCCAAACATCTTTAGCTGTCTTCCCGGACTCAACGTACTTATACTTTTGGGAGTCAACTATGAGTCAGATGTCGGCTAGAGCACGTTCCTCGCGGCGCTCCTTGCCATCAGACATGTCGCTCCCCAACACAGCTTTCCAGAGTCCTTGACGTCCAAAAGTTTAGTCATCATGAAATTCCAAGTCTTGTAGTCCCCTCACCCTTTGTTTTTCAATCCCGAAGTTGCAGTGTCCGATAGCACCAGGTTCCCCCATTTTTGATTACTGAATTACCGGCGACTACAATCACACGTGCTCATCCACAGCCACGGTTCATCACCTCTCAATCACAAAAAGAAACACAGTGTCGACTATTACAAATTATAATTATATATTTATTATAATTATATAACAGTGGCTAGTCCAGCGATTAGGAGTAACACAAATAAGATACGCATGCTCTTTCCAGCTCTGGTGTTTAATGAATACTCCCGGAAACAGAAAACAGTACATGCATTACATGAATAAACATATATAACAAGAATTACATATTGCCAACATAAATCCAAGAAACATGTCAATGTGCAAAAAGTTCTATTTAACCTCTCGTCTTGGTTTCATTCAAATCGTCTCATTGTTTATGTCATTTCGCAATAGTGTAACAAAATACTATCCTCATACATCACTTTCGATAAACGGAACCCAAATAAAAACTACTAAGTTATCTAAATTTTTAGGGCTCCATAGTCAAGGCAACCTCAAATGGAATTGTCACATTGGTAATCTGAAATCCAAACTAAACAAATTGGACTGTGCATTCCGAATTCTAGTCAACGTTTTAAGTCAACACTTATCTCGCTGCGCGTATTGTCCAAATGTTTATTCTCATTTACAATACGACATTATTTTTTGTGACCAATCTGTTTAGAGCTTTCTCACTTTTAGAATCCAAAAGAAGATAGTTCGGATTATCTGTAAATCTCACCCCCAAAATTCATGTAAACGTTTGATCGGAAAGTATCCCTTGGGTCAGAATTGATGGGATGGTCCCTTGCTTGTTTCCGTATAAAGTTTATTTCATTATCAATCTGTTCATTTAATTGAAATGTGCCTTTTATTACAATCACAAAAAAGTGTAAATTTTTGAAACGCATTATTTTTTCATTTTTATAGATTTGGTCGAATATATCTGTATAACGTCAAAGTCAAAGAGTCAAACTATCCCACAATAGGCCACGAAGGTGTCCCTGGGGTTCGTATAACGTGTAATTCATTACTGAGTGAGAGTTTTGTGTGTATTATCTGCAATGGTGATATAAATTAATAAATGAAAATATTGCCTTTTTCATGTTGAAACTGAACCAGTATATTTCTCCTTAACTTCATCGGGATCGGGTATTCTCTAAGAAGGACATGAGACGGCAAATAAGAATTTAAAAATCCGTTCTTCGGTCTGAAATGGCGTTATTGAAATATTTCAGTACCTAATATAAGTGCAAGAAGCAAATAATATTCTTCA
Organism: Laupala kohalensis; assembly: GCA_002313205.1. Lineage (NCBI taxonomy): Eukaryota > Metazoa > Arthropoda > Insecta > Orthoptera > Trigonidiidae > Laupala > Laupala kohalensis. The sequence continues at coordinate 294,238 of NNCF01136344.1, read as the reverse complement.
TTATTCTACATTTCTTATGTATTACTATAGTCACAAGTTTATTTTGCATAACATCAAACGAGATTAAGGCAAATAAAATAAATGTAAAATAACTTTTTTTAAACAAGCTTTTATATAACAAGTACTGTACTAAAAAGTGATAATGATCAGTAACATTGAAAATTAAAAAGTTGAACAGATAAGTAGATCAAAACAAGAAATTTTAAAAGCTCGAGGAGTTAAGCGTCATGATTACTAATACTACTGTAGAATTTCTGAATAGAATCCTGATCAACTTTTAATTTTCAATTTTTCTGAACATAATTTATTACTTTTTAGAACAGTACTTTTTATATAAAGTTTTTTTTAGTTTTTTGCGTTTATTTTATTTTGCGCTTTTTAGTATTTGAATTCATTTATGACGACAAATGAGGACAAACTCGACTGTTCTACCTTTGAGATTATTTTACATGACTCTCCCTCCCTACCTCGTTCCTAGAAGTGCAAGGGTTGTATTATCCCCGCAGTGCTTGTCAGATAGTCAGACATCTGTGATTCAAATTTGGTTGAAAGTACTCCAGGCATTCCAGAGTTATGATGGGATAAACACTCATACGTACGTACATACATACATAAATACTTCATTCCCTATAGGGGTACAATAGTACGAAAATCATCCGTTTCTTTCAATTTTTCAAATTTTCGTACGATGATACGAAAATCATCTATTGTCATAAATATCACTCGTATCAGTAAAATTTTAGCTCGATCGGAAACTTAGAAGTGGCCGAAATATCAATTACCAATTTTGAAACGGAAGGACAACAAACATACGAACGAATCAAGGTTAATAAGAACTGATAAAAACCATTCAAAACACGTGATTCATTTCTGTAAGGATTTTCCTTTCAAAAATCAAGTACAATAAAAGCATACACTCTATGTTACAAATAATAAACTTAAAACATTTATATTTGGTAATTTATCAGTATGTTTCCATAAACTTTGAAAACCTTCCAAAGAACAACAAAATCGCTAAATGTTAAGAAGGAAAAAAACTTTTTACTGCAAACTATCCACTTTCTCAAACGTAATTTGTCCAACTTTGAAGTCTCATGAAGCCACTATCAAATCGTACCATCAAATCAAGAAAAACTGCATTGAATTCCCTTGTTCCTTTACAACTATTAATATGTATTATTGAAGTTGAAATATTTTTTTAATATATTATTAAAACATTATAATTACATGGATTTTATATATCTTTTGAGTTATATTTTTTAAATCAAAAATCATTAATTTTATTATGAAAAAACAAGGGGTATTACTTGGAACATCAAACAACTTCCTCTAATCGTAACGTTATCCGTTTTTATGTTGTACCTCTCACTGAAGCCTTTCTCTGCCAGAAAGACAAGACCTGTCATATCCACGGGAGTCAGAGCGTCCACGAAAGCCGGGAATTTAATTTTTCTCTAATGAGATTTGGATTGTTGACAAGTCAGAATAAATTTGTTGTGCTGCCATAGCCATGTGACGCTCGAGGCGCAGTTACTAATATTTCAACTCGGCAGCGAAATTACAACGCACAGCCGGAAAATGAGAAGCAGCTTCATTTATGTGGAGGACTCGAGAAGAACCAGTCGTTAGGAACGAGTTCCGTCCGCGGCTAACACTGCCGGGATCAAAGACTTTCTTTCCACTTCCTTCCTGGCCAGTGGATCTGGAGCACATAGTCCTCCTTTCTCTTCAGATCCAACCTCTCTAGAGTGGTCGGGTAGGTCGTTCGCTTTTATCGCGCTGAGATCTGACGAGTATATTCGTCCACTCAATCTTCGTAAGTCGAAGAGATAAGAAAAAGGAGCTTTTGCATTTATCCCATGAGAATATCCTTTTGAAGAGAGGATTAATGACGTTGTGAGGAAAGAATCGCGGTTTCTTCTCTTTTCAAATTAAGGTCTCCAAATTACGTACAACCTGCAATTTGCCTGGCGCAATTAGTCGAGTTGCTCAAGGCATGAGCACATGTGTGAGTTAGCTCAAGGAGTGGAACCAACTGATGTTTAAGTCACGAGGGAATATTCTCTATGTTGTTTCATTTCTTTTCACAGATTGTGTTGATTTTTTGTTCATCCTTTGGATCTTCCTGTTTTTTCCTTTCCAATTATACAGAATGTCCAAGAATGTAGAATGCAAATTGCTTCCAAGAGAGTCTATTTTAAAATTTTGGCGATGTCCTATGCCGTACGTGTATGTTTGTGTATGTATGCATGTATGTATATATGGATGGATGTGTGTGTTAAAAATTTTGTTCCCGGATAACTCACGAACAAATTGATGCATCGAAACCAAACTAGAAAATTTACTTTCAATGCATTGGAAATAGAAGCCAGTTTCTGGATAGCTCATTCCGAATTCAATATGGTTCACTTCCGGTTTCTTAAAATTCAAAATTTTGAAAACACGAATATAAACATTCTGATTGTATTTACAAAAAATTCAGCGTACAGATTGCTAAACAGCATTTCTGTTCGTCGCGCCGTTTTGGAGGTGGCTCATTCAGATCGGTCAATGAGCATTGAGGCCAAAGAGTTCATGGAGGAAGATAACCTTTTTTCTATATGATGTGTAGGAAACATGTACTTTGTAAGATTTGTGAATATAAATTCTTAAACTAGCTGAACTGTTTAGTATTTAACAATTGTAATATGTTTATGATTCCCATCTACAAATTATATTATATTTATATCGAAATGAGAGTTTGAGAGTTTTTACCGCTATTTTGTTGTTAGAAATATAATTAGAAAGTTTAATGAGACACACTCCTGGGTTTTTTCGTATCCTTGGTTGTCAAATTATCATCGAACTCCTCAGCATACGTAAATATGAAATGTCAAAAAAAAATTTTTTTGGAGTCAATTATCCCATTACACTTCCTCGTTTGCCATTTATGAACTTAATCCCGTTATTTTACTTCTCTTCAATGATATACTTCTAAAAAATTCATTTACTTCCATTATTAATCTCTACCTTCCTTTAAATAACATTTATGCTACGTATTACATACATTATATTCTTAACATTAAGCATACAAACTTAGAAATATCAATATTGGAACGATGAACACCTCATGGAACTCTCAAAATAAAAATAAAATAGATAATCTAAAATAAATTAACTCTCCTAACACGAAAATGAACTAATTAGAAAAACGTTTTATTGATAAAATATTTCTGTTTGTGCATTTTAATAATAAGCAAAATTATGTTATCTTAATTATAACAAGAGAACATATTTTACGACCCCATACAGTTACTCTAGAGAAATGAAATTATTCCCACGAACTATTCTCTCTTTACACATTTCCTTTGTTCCAGAAACGCTTTGTTTGTCGTCTCATTACAGTTGCCAGTAGAAAAAGTCGAGCAACATGTTTATGAATATTAGCGTTCTGTAACACAAAAACTATCTCTTCCTGACCTGAAGTTAACTTTAATGCTTCACATTCGCGTCCTTTGCTTGCGACATTTATAACACACCAAAGGCGAAGACACCATTAGAAGACCAAGAAAAGTAACTGGTCCTTGATGGAGGAGGAGAAACGGCAGCTGTGTGGTTCTCGAGAAGAGATGAAATGGTAGAAAATCACGCAATAAAGACAAATACATGACAGTAGCGGAAGCGTATGGTAGTGCAAAGGGATGCTAGTGTGTACTGGACCCCTAATTGTTAAAGCACCAAACATAAATTTAACTTTATTTTATAATTATACCTCTTAAAACAAATAGAAATTATTCTAAAATTAACTTAAAACCATGTAAAAGTGATAATTTTTTGAAACTAACAAGACTGAAAAGGTATAAAGTCACTCACAAAAATATTCGGTCTCTCTCATAAACTCAATGATTTTGATTTTCTTATTTAAATTATGAATAGAAATGAAACCTTGGAATAACTAAACAACGTATTTGCATCTGTGAACAATTCAGAATACTCAATGTAAGAAAATCTTAACAAAGTTCTCAAATGATATGAAATAAATAAATATAATTGCATTTTAACGAAAGAAATTCCTCACAAAAATATTCGGTCACCTACAATTTTGAACTTCGTTTACAACAACAACAACAAAAGAGCTTATAATATCATGTTTTGTTCCTTGTAATGACCAAATGTTTGTTATATTTTCTTTGTACGTTGGCTCTACTTAATTCCACTCTTCCTTTAGCCTTCTCTTCAGCTCATTCTTAAAAGGAAGTTGACGTTTTCCTTATCCTTCATTGACTTTATGAGAGTGACCGAATATTTTTGTGAATGACTATGTCTTTGTAAAAGAACATTTTATTGGATAAGTGAACGTAACACCTCTCGGTGGTTCGCTTTTGAGAGTAATAAAATTGAATATAAAGATGAAAGTTGAGACGTCAAACTGTATCATTGCCAAATTTCTTAAATAAGCAATTGCAAGGACAAAATTTCGGACTATCATTGCAGATAAGAAAATTACTTGAACCGTAGATAAGGATACTAATGGGTAGAGCAAATCGAGGTTACAGTTTTGCTGTGATACACATTGCCATCTGACAATGTCAGGACGGATGGAACATGACATTGCTTCACGTGAATTACGAATACATTACGTATATCTCATGAATTGTCTTCGCGCTGAATGTGCTAGCAAAAGAAATAGACGTACAGAAATGAATGGTTAAATTTACAAAATCACACGAACTCTTTTGATTCAAAGACCAAAATTCAGTGAATAATTTTCGTAGAGTAAGATTGATAACATTAATTAAAGCTCATCAAAGAAAGGCGGGGGTTTTCACAAAACTCACTACTTAAATGTACATTAAACCAACGTAGAAAATTCATTCATCAAATACAAAGGTAGAATCTAATTTGCTTACGACGCTAAGAAAATTGCAATTTGAAGATAAGCACAATGGCATTCCATCGTTTATTACCAAAAAAGTAAAGAAAGAGAATTGGAGAATGCGCAAAAACCTTGTCATCAACATTTCGTAATTCTGTTACCACAGCATGGTTAATTACGTCTCTTTCGAAATATGACACTTAAAAACTGTGGTGGGTAAAAATTTTCCCACTTAAAAACTAAACTATAAAAACTTAAAAACATGTGTTCTTAATCTACGGTGGGAGAGTCGACGAGGTCTAAGTTAGGTATCTTCTCATATAGTCATGTCCGTGTTGATTACCTGAGGACGATCAGGATCTAGTGAAGAATTAAAGAGATTGTAGAGTAATTGATTGAATGCAATAAAATATGAAATCATGTACACACAAACATCCTCAAGTTATTCGATCCCACAACATTTGACAGAGAGGATGCTCTCTAGCCACTTTTTCACTGGGCGTATAAGTAGGACGATACCTACTGAAACTGCCCCGAAGAAGCACACATGCACATTGGTTTCACGTGCGCATTTCATCAAGATGGTGTCTTTATTGTATTCTAAAATTACTCCATGACACTGACATTTTCCTTCTTCCCTCAATCTGGCCACAGATTTCTCTCTTCTGCAGAAATTCATACAGACTCATGATCATTTTAGATATGCTGCGGCACTTTTCTTTAGATTGATTCATGTTTGTTACATTCTCGGCACTCGAATTGTCTAAATGACGGTTCAGTCTAAATCTTTCATTTCTCTATGAAGGATGATACCAACTTTTAATAATAACAATAATAATTTATTAATCTGCAAGTGAGAAATGCTCGGTGGTAGATGGAAAACATAATAGAGATAATAGGAATGTACATAAAACGATAATGCTAAATTTTAAAAAAACTTTCTCCCAAATATCTATAAAACACACACACGGAATAAAATGCTTAGAAAATTGGAACACAATAAACAAAAAGGATAATAAACCTAAGAAATTAAAAAATTTAATTAGGTCAATGTGTGTGTATATTCACATACGTACAGAAACACATTTTCACTTACAAACTGATACAGACACACTCATACATACAAGCACTCTTCAATATACACATATATAACATTACTCCTCCTATAACCTTATTGTAAAAATAATTGCTATAATATAATTAAAAGAAATTAAGAACTATAAAAATAGCGCCAAAACAGTATTGCTGTGAACAGTCAAGCGCACTTCACATCACTAGATTACACTGCACTGCAATTCTAATCACTCTAAGCATTTTCTATACCCTTTGTATCCATTCACCTCACTACACTGCACTTCACAATGCTCCTATTTCGAAGAAGCAAGAAGACAAAACATTTTACTCCTTTTGGTAATTTCGTAAGTGTTGTTGCAGGTAAGTTATTCCAGTCTACAATGGTTCTATTCACAAAGGAGTATTGCCCAATATCTGTTTTCTGTTTCCTTCATTTTATTTTACGCTCGTGGTCGCCGCGACTAATGTAGTTCGGTTGGTGGAACCTATCGTTCACTGATTTCCATGCAGGTTCTCTCATGTAAACTTTAAAGAAAGCACAAAGACGCGCGAACTTCCTTCGATTGGAAAGTGTGCCCCACTCTAAATTAATTTTACGTGTGTTATCCCAAACAAATTTTGCAGCCTTTCTTTGTATCCGATCTAATTCATTGATCTGACTCTCCCTATACAGATTCCAGCAAGCGGCACCGTACTCCAGTATAGATCGGACTAATAAAGTGTTTGCCAAACTTTTAGATTTCGAGTTCAATTTTATAAGTACGCGTCTCACGAAGTGTGTATAGTTCAGAGCCGTTTTTAGTTTTAATCTAGAAGAACATAAAGATCTACTTTTTAGTAGGTTTATTTTCATTTTATTCGTCAGCCCATTTCCACAATTCATTTATATCGCACTGTAACTTATAACGGTCTCTATCTTCTTTAATATTCCGATATATAATGCAGTCATCAGCAAATAAGCGCACTACCGAATTGATAAGCTCTGATGGGTCGTTAATATATGTAAGAAAAGAAAGTGAACCAAAAACGCTTCCCTGAGGTACTCCCGACGTCACCGCGTTTCTTTAGAGAAGCACCCATGTATTCTAAATTGTTGTGAGCGATCCCGGAGAAATTCACTAATCCAGTTGATAACATGCGAACCAATTTCTGACTTTGCGATTTTTGCAAGAAGTCGATCATGTTGCATTAAATCAAACGCTTTTGATTGATCAATACCTATTACATCAGTTCTCCCTCCCTCGTCAAGTGATTCAGCTAAGTCCTGGAAACGGAAATAAGTTGGCTTAGACATGAGTACCCGGATCTAAAACCATGTTGTGCGGGATGTAGAAAATTATTTTTTCCCAAGGATACTTCAAATAATCTGCAATGATGTGTTCCATCTGTTTACATACTACGGAGGTTAAGCTAGTTGGTCGATAATTGCTAACTAATGAGCGATCACCTCCTTCGTGAATTGGTACCACGATAGACTTTTTCCAGTCTCGTGGTAGTGATGAATTATTTAGTGTAATGTCAAAAAACCTGGCTAGGTACGAAATCATGACTTCCCCACCGAGTTTAAGTAAATCCCCTGGAATTTTATCGTGACCGATTGATTTTTTATTCTTTATATTAGAAATACGATGACGCAGCATCCTAATATTTAGAACGAAAGTATTTACATGGGAATTATTTGTCAAATTTAGACTGCTGTTGCTAGAGGAAATGCCAAAAATCGATGAATAATATATGTTAAAAACATTGGCCTTATCCTGGGGTTCTGTGTAGAATACAACATTATTTTTAATCGCTGGTGTACTTTATTCCCTTTCCGTCTTTTCAGGTACTTATAAAATTGTGATAACTGTTGTCTTTATTTTGGAAAATTTTCTGTAAAAAACACTCTTGAGCATTTTTCTTCGCTGTTAATAACTGTTTAGAGAGAAATTTGTAATTATTTTGATAGTCAGTCCCCTCTTTTAGATTTTTATACGCTTTTCTTATTTTCGCTTTCAAACGTCTAATGTAACTATTATAGTATTCAGGATCGGGATTGTTTTTTTTAATTTTTTATGGGGAATAAATTTTTCAATGCTCTTAAATATTATATTCTTAAAGTTTAACCAAATTTCTTTCACAGAACTTCCCTTACCGGCCCATTTCGCGTACTTTTGACGTAGAAAAGAATGTAAATCTAGAACGTTTGTTTTATTACATTGATAAACTATTGTTTCCTGTGGTAGAAATTTGAGAAGTAGCCCAGGGGACTTATACTGTCTACAGTGTCGCAAGAGATAAGCATATCCTCCGGTCGTAGGAAGAAAACGTCCAGAACAGCCTCCCCTCTGGTTGGTTGCTTCACAAACTGACATTAGCCACAATCCCAAACTACATTGTTTACTAATGATTGCGCATTGCTAATGCTATCTGAGTCACCGTCCCAGTCAACACGCGGCAAGTTAAGATCCCCGCCGATAATGCTATTTCTTGTTATATTTTAATTGAGACCCATTTTATTAACTAATTTTTCTATCACGCGCATATCGTCACTTGGAGCTCTATATATTCCAGTAATTTCTAGAGTTTTCCCTGAATAACTTTTAATTTCAACAGATATTAATTCGTGTACCGAGCTTACATAACACGATAAACTGTTTTTCACACAAATAAAAACTCAACCCCCACGAGTCACGCCATCCCGTATGAAAACCGAAAAATCTGAATGAAATATTTCTGCATCTTTCACGTCCTCCGATTGCCATAACTCCGTACCTAGAACAATATCTGGTTCATAAATATCAACTAAATTAGAAACTTTAACTTTTTGTTGTATGTACTTCTACAATTCAACCGCAGTAACACTAACGACTCGCCCTTGTTAACCGGTCGACGAATTCCGTTTTCTCCTTCACCGCCGTCGCAGTCTCCCCTTCCACCATCACCGCAGCCATTGCTTCCCCCGATGACGCCTCTGACTCCCTCGTTGAAGCCATCACCTCCATCGGTACCTCCGACTCCTCCGTCGCCGTCCACCGCATCCACGACGCCATCCGTCGCCCCGCCGTCGCCAGTCCGTCCCTCACCTCCATCGCCGCCTACACCACCTCCCTCGCCACCGTCATTTCTCACGCTCTCTTCATTTCCAACGGCTCTGCCATCTCAAACTTGGTTGAGAACATCTTAGCACTCGATAGACGGGTGAATAGCTTCCCAAGATTTGACGTTCCACGTCGATTTAAGTGAAGCCCGTCTCGACGAAAATGCATTTCATCGATCCAGCTATTGGCATCCACGAAAGTCACGTTGAGTGCATTACATACCCATTCAAATCGATCATTGATGGCCCCGATTTTCCTCCACGACACATCTTTACGACCCAACACACCACTCAACGCAATGTTGGCACGAGGGGGCTTCTTTTTTGCAGCAGAAAGCAGATCATACACTTCTCCCATCATGTGATCGATATTACGTGATCTTTTGATATCATAAGTTCCTACATGCAAAATTACTGAATCCGGACTGCCAAAATCCCTATTCTCCATAACCCGCCGAAGTTGCTCCGTCCGGATACCAGGATAACTCTCAACCTTCATTGTGTTTTCATCCTTCCCCACATGACGAATGATTGAGTCACCCAACACAAGACTTGCAGTTTTCTGACTTTCTTCTTCCACGACTGGATCCTTCATACAACGCTGTCCTGTAGTTTCGTTCTAGTTCACGCTTGCTGGCACGAAGGTCCTCTATGACTTTGTTTGCAGCTCTTAATTCGGTCTCCAATCGCTGGACTCGTTCAACGCAACATCTCCCGCAGATAACATTATTAACGGGAGTAGAACAGGACATTCCACCGCTACACCAGCGTCCACAGGATTCGCATTCCACACCACAATGCAATATTTTATTGCATCCACTACAGAGCACCCGAGACTCCTTCTCGCAAGCGGGATTCACACTTCCAGGGTCAGGATTTGATTCAACACCGCCAATTAGTAATAAAACAGTTAAAGTCACTGCACACAACGATGCGGCCCTCATGACAACACAGTCGCCACCGCCGATGACACACATCGAAGCCGCGCGGACGCAGGTAAAGCGGCCCACTCAAAAATCCTCTCGGACGTGGTAATCCCCCAACGAACAACCCATTTTCGCAATCACTTATCTCAAACGGAGAGAGATCCTAAGACGTCCGTACCCCTTGAAAACCCGACTCCGACTGATATTGCTATAATATTTTCAATAAAATATTTGCATCTAATAATATTTCCAAAAACGTAAGTATGTTCTCTTTCATACGTTTATTTATTTAAAAACAACAATTAAATTATTTCACCCTACTACGTCAATACTGCGGTGCCAGTACAATATTATTTTATTTCCTTTTAAAATGTCTCCGCTCAGTAATTTTCATGTTCGTGCGGTTGTTCTTTACCCAGTTACATTTTTCACCAGGTATCTTATCCTCCGACGTTTATGATATTTATTAACATTTATAAATGCAACGATCTTGTCTCTCATATCGATAGGCATTTTTGGTCCGTGAACCTATACAAACTCATTACATGAATGAGAGGAACAGAAATCGTCAAAGACCTTGTTAAAACAAAAAAGCAATAAAATAATATTCATTAGGAAAGTGTAAAAATTTCAAATGAGCCGAAATTTTGAAGATCAACGTAGAAGGATCCGATACTGAAGTTCACCGGAAAGTGAAAATTGTAAAACATTAAATTTGTAGAAAAGATAGGTTGGTGAACGATATGAAATCTTTTCACTCTTATGCAATAGACACGTTGAGCACTTTATGATCATGCCAGCTGAATTTATTGAAAGCATTAAAACTGTCCCACAACAGGTCTAAGGTGGCTAAGGGGTTCACGGACGGTAGAGCTTCGCAATTATTAATTGGAGGAGGAGATATGACCAGCATCTCGCTCCGGCCAGTTTGAAACCAGGATAGATCCGGTACCCGTTTTAAAGCATGTTAAGTAAACCTGGGAGTCAGTCTGGATGAAAAATTCCCACCCCACCGGGGATCGAAATTCGTCCATCCAGCCAGCAACTCAGCACTCTGCCCATTGAACCATGCTGACTCCCATTGATAGCGTTACTTATAACAAAAGAAAGTGTGTGTTAAGTGTTGAATAATTATAGCTATAAAGAACCTTGAGAGGTCAAACCACTTACAACAATTAGAGACCAATAATTTTGAGTAAGTGCGAAACAAAAAATATAAAATATTTTGTTTTATAGATATTAAAAATAAAATAGTTTGAGTGGTTTTATTGAAATGCATTACTTATTTATTTTTGTTCTTAACTTCATCAGGTTGTCGTTCATTTGTCAGCGTTTTATTTACGGAATTATACTTGTTCTAATGGAGAAATACAAAGAGGGCAAAATTAAAGCTCAGAAGAAAAGCGCATAACCCACTTGGCAGAGATAAAAATAGCTTGACACGTATACCTAAACCTGTTAAAATGTTTTAGAACAACTACCAGAGCTCATGTCTATGTTATTCGGCTGTTTTACAGCTCACATTATGAGTATAAACCGACAAAAAACATTTCACTTTCTCCACTTCTTACCAAGCCCATGTCTAAATTCGCTCCTCATTCACTCATACAATGCCAGCTGTGACATGTTCATTAGTCGCTCCCATCCTCAGCCTCGGGGCCGGAACAGAGCTTCCTGAGGCCGTACCTTAACAGAGCTTCGTGACTTACCAAACGACCGTGTCAGCTGCGCACGCCCCTGCACCTCACGCTCTCCCAACGGAAGCGAGCAACCTTATCGCATCAGAGATGAAATACTAGGGAGGGTTTGGCGGTATACACTATTGTTTTATGATAAAAATACAAACGAATTCTTATTTTTTTATTGGCTCAAGCAATATATCACAGAAAAAAAATTAAAATTACAAAAATAGTTTAATCGTTGATCACCATCTAAATAAAGACAATAAAATGAAACGAAGAAATTAAGTTTTTGGATAAAGAAACAATATTCCAGAAAAAAATTAATGTACTAAATAAGGAAAAAAATAACACTTTCAGGTATGTTATTTATAAAATCTACCCCAAATTGTAAAAATTTACGAAGAGATACTGAAAAGTTATGAAATGCAAATAATTTAAATTTTGTGTTTTCTTAATACTGTCATTTTTTTCTCGTCGTGTAACTGTTCTCAGGAAGTTGATATCAATTCACCTGAAGACTCAAATATAAATTCTGATATTACGCATTATTATGAATTTAAAGATAACAAATCTAAATGAGATATAGTACCCTTCCACTCATTTAATTAGCACATCATTTCTCCCAATCGAAGGACGAGTATCCGTGACTAATTCGTTAAAATGTTTCACACAGTCTTTGTGTTGTTTTGCCACAGGAAACATATTTCGCTTTTGGTCATACATTTCGGTGCGACAGAGAGAAAGTTGTAAACAAATAACATTATTACACTGTTTCAGGTAATACTATATCAACGGGAAATGCGTAAGAATTCAACCCAATTTTCAGAGGTACTGTTCCAAATGTAGTGAAATTTCACGCCAGGAAGACTATCCCAAATGACATGAACAAAAATAGACAGCCATTTATATATTTCGAATGACGTTGTGTAGGGAAGTATGCTGTGAAGGAGGTGAGGCATGGTGCGCCAGGTGGGAGAATGGAGGCGAGGAGTGCAGGACACACACACTCGAGCGTGGTCCCACACTCGCCAGGTCGTCAACAGGAAACTAAACACGACCACATGCAGCTACGCAACCGTTTGTTCTCTTTCACCCTCAGCGTGCAGCAATACACCCACGCACAGCGCTTTAGTTAATTGCGTGCGAACCTCCCGAATCACCGCGAACACACGGAGTCATATTGCTGTACTGTCCAAGCATTTTCTTTTGCATTTATGACAAGTTATGTTCTCAATTACTTAGATAACAGATTAGATAACTACAAAGTTCTATTCTATTACTCTTCATGAGATCTAATTACATTTCGTTTTAGTTCATTCAAAATAATGAGCTTCCGCGTTACCACGTGTGTTTATCCACGGTTATGTTACTTAATTCTGCCAAATACGAATAATATAGGTAGCTATGCCACATGTGTACAATATAGGTAGATATTGTCTTTAATTCAGAATGGTAATTGGTTAGTAATTTAAAATTACCATAATTACATATTATTTGCGCATGAAATATGGTTTTCTGAGAAGATTTAAATATGTTAAAAATTGACTAATTATTTTACTTGCTTTTTAGAGCTTCTTAGAGCTTTTTCCATTCGAGAGCTTGATCATACCTCTTCATATTTAGGGATTATGTTTTTGCTTTTAGGTTTCTATTAGTAATGGGTATCAGTAATTTAATTAAAATATCAAGTTCATTGAAATTTTACAGAAAAACGTCAACTGGGGCGAAATCAAAAACAAATGCTACGGTTGTACGAACAAACCGTTTGAAATAAAATGTTATTTCCGGGAGGACAAAAAACTTCAGCAAATATTAACCCCTGTTTTGATCTTTAAACATCAAATCGGGGACCGTATTTTTCTTGCGAATTTCGGGACAAAATACGTAAGTTAAATCGGAAAAAGTCTTCAATTCATTTTTCCATATTTTGCGACAAAGTGGGAATTACGGAGAACTATTTAAGAGCACTTAATTTAGATCCAATCTCGTCCAGGGAGCGAGGGATTAAAATGTCGGTGCTTCTGAGAAGGGGTAACAATTCATGATTCTTTTGCTGGAAAGGATAACGATTTGTTGGTCAATCAATCTGTCATTTACTCTGTGATACTCGTTTCTCAATTTCCTTCATTGCTTATTCATGTATTTTAATTTTTAAACGAATTTTGTCAACACTCGATCTCACTAATCACTTGATATTAAACGATTCCTCATTGCTTGAGGCACCTTCATAGTTTGTACAATGCATACCCTCTCACAATCTCGCATTTTCCACACCCGAGACGAATCTTTATCTGTAGGAGAGAAAATAGAAATGGGTCCCATTCAGAGTAAAAGCATCTCTGAGAATCTCAATACTGCAGTCAATATTTATGTACAGCTTTTCCACACATGGTGCGATCGCGTGCTTCTGTCCATCGAGTTGTCCAAGATTTCACTTTGGACGGGACTGTAAATTCGTATTAGTGGTATAAGCTGCACTGTCTCATAATCCACTCATTAGTACTCGACGAGTAAGTCGGGACTCGGGGATATATCATTAGTATTTGCACGATTCTAAGGCGTCATCGATAACGTCCCTATCATATTTATTCCTTGCTGATGACTATCTTAACTGGATGACATTCTGAAAATAGAACCTTCAGCAACCTCACGAGAAACATATCCTCCAGGAATGTTTTCTTATAAGTTGGCCACAAACCGGTGTACGCTTAGCCGAAGAAGTTAACATCCACTCTTTCCACACCATGAGCGTCCTTCATCCATTAACGTTTGGTGTGTAATTGACGATAAACGTAACGGTTCGTAGGGTAATGATAACTTAAATGCTGAAAATTACCGGAACGTTTTTGAAATAGAACTTCCAACCTTCGTCCAAGACACATTCTGGGAAGTTCGACTATGTGCTTTTAACATAATAGTTGTTTAAAGTGATGTTCAGCAGCGACATTTTGAATCGCGATTTCAATAGTCGCTGGATAGTTAGAGGTTAACTTTCCAACGTGATCCATTACCTAATTTTCTGCGAGGCAACCCGAAGAAAAAATACGCTGTAAAGAACTACTATAAAGAGGACATGATGGAGCGAATCAAATATGCTGCCCCAATTGGGTCAATAACATTTTTGATATGTATAGTCCATCCAAGCACGGATTAGTAAGTGGGTCATCTATTCGTATTCTTAAGGTGACATCAACTGCAAGTATTCCCACGGTAAGAAGCATTAGAATTAACTAAAAACCTGTTGAAGTAGCCGGAAAGATTTATTTTTAGCAATTCGCGTCGTCTGTCACGAATCAAAAAAGTACTGACACACACTCAACACCCCCCACCCCCACTCCCGAGGATTTATTGTTTGATTTGCCTAGGCGATAATACGATTATATTCTGAACAATTTCGTACGCATTCTTTGAGTTATTTTGTCTCAAGTTCGTAACTAACACGGCATGATAGGTGACAGTTTTAACTTAAATAGCTAGAATTGGTGCTGGGAACGAATCTAAGAAAAATAATGCCACGTGATTATGAAGCACTTAAATTCAGGACCTAACTTCCAACGATGGGGACGAAGGAGACTTCGCGTTCAGGTTCCTTCCAAGAAGCAGCAGATGAAATGATAATGTATCAAAATAAAAAGAACCGCAAGACAAGAACTTCCGCTTCACTAACGAGTTGAACTTAATCGAACGAAGCCCAAACGCACATTACAAACGATGGAGAGTAAACGACCGCATTCGACTTTCTGCGTCCACCAGGCCTCGTGGAGAGGAAAGTGCAATAGGCACCACGAATTCATCAAGATAATTCCGCTAGTAGGATCACTGTAAAAAGAAGTCAGTTTGAATGTTTAGTGCAGTCTTTATTGTAGTTACGAGTACTCTACATAATCTTACTGTCACCACAATGTCAAGTTTTGAAAAAAAGTGACCCTGTGATGTACATCACAAATTCACAAATCAATAATGAATCATCAAATTGTTAAAAATATCCTCATTGTTAATGAAATATGGATTGTCGTAGATCAAAACTATGAATCAATACGTTCACCTTATGATTCCTGATTTTTGTACTCTACTGGATTAAAGATAGGAATTTAGTCGTCGTGCGAAGAGAAGGTATTTCGGCAAGGAAATGTAACACAGTGGTGATGAAAAAGTCACTTTCAACTGCGAACATAGCTTGAGCACATGTTGGTAGGAGTACTCTTCCTCACTTTTCATCACGAACAAACGCGCTTCTTCCCTCACGGCGACACCGTCTACTCGCCTCATCTCCCGTTGTTCCCTACCTCGCAAGCCAAAGGTCACTCGTGATACAAAACGCACTTCAACAAAGGATCTCCTCTCTACTGTCCGTTAGTGCGAAGGAATGAAATGTTTGGCGAGACGAGACTCAAGACCATTCCTCTTTAAGCCCCTTCTCTCGGTCTCTACAACCACGAGCAGGATATGAGATTGGGCAATTAACCTTAAATTTTAATCATTATTTTAACAGTTTTGATGTATTTTAACTTACAATGTGAATTAGGGTATTCAATTCTTGAGAAATAAATGTTAGGGTGGTAAATTCCACCACAGGATTTTCTCCATGTTTCTTTTAGACACTTAGACAGGAATCGATGAGAGAATCCTTAGAGAGTAAACAAGCTTTTTGTCCTCTTAGTGGTCATTTGCTGTTTTCACCTTTTTTTGGTCAATACTGATCAATGTGGACTCCATATACATATATTCACGCCAGAATCTGATATCCCATCTCTGGCTACAAGCACAAAATAGCATATTTTGTAAAGAACACAATCCAATTCACTACAAAATAGCGCATGTGGGAGTTGTAATTCATATTTTCTATCATATGAGAATTTACTTTTCTTTTCACCCCAGTAAGATGAACTCTGATTAACAAAAAAGAACAACACATATTCATAGATATTTTAAACTCATATATTTTGAAAAGTAATGTACGTAAGTCCACTGTCGAGGTATTGTCGTATCTACTGAGACGCTTTTGAGAAGGGATGTAGGACAGTGAAAGTAACTTGTCAGGATTGCTCAGACTTCTCTCATATGCTCGACGTCCGGATAATGTGTTCAACAGAACACGAGGCGGGAAGCAGCTCAGAGCAAATATGAAAAGCAAACACACCAGCTGACATAAATGATGTTGATTACATCACTACCAACCAACCCGAGAGATAGGTGTATTATAACTGTTAACGCACTGATGTCATTTTTCAAAAACGATATTACCGAAAAAAGATATACCTAAATGAATGTGAATATTTAAAAGTATACATAATATGAATAGTATTAATTGAATAATAACAAAAATAACAAGAGCAATGTGCATTCAAGACTTCCAATATGCGACACGTAATCGAGAAACTAAACATTTTTTCAGTCCGAAGCCAATATTTAAACAAAACCAAATTTAAATGAGTAAGGGGTATGAAGTAAATGGTATGAACAAATACTCTGAGAACAAATTATGCACATAAATAAACTGATATTAAGTACTTGGTAAATGGATAATGGCTTTTTAGCTTCCGTTTATTTATGTGCATTTGCTCAGAAACTCACTCGAAAGAAAATAATTCGCACTCAACAATATCTTCAAATGAAAAATTGATTAATTGTTTCCGTTTATTTAGATTAAAAGTGGCGAGAGTTGTTTCAATGGAATATCCATAATGATCAGGTCCTAGATATAGATTACGCAAAAAACTTTTTGCGTAGGGTATCTGCAGTATGCGACTGTCACATTGAATCAGTAAAAATTAAATTTAAAAAATGTAAATCTTATTCCGAAAAATACAGCTGGGTCTTCTTGGGCCCCTCCCGTAGAATGCGTGATCCGAAACAATAGCCATATCAGTCTCCACGGTTCGCGGCGGGCACACACACACCAAATCTTTTTTACATCAGCATGCGTTCAAGATATTGAACGCATAAGTACAGATTGAAATATTACGCCATGGACATTGAACAATCATTTCCATTGCTTCTATATGTACCACAAACCATGTTTTGCTCAGTTACGTGAATACGCGGCGTTTTCTTCTTATTAAATCAGGTATATTTTCTTATTAAATCAGGTAGGAGAGAGGGAAAGGTGCAATGTGATGTGTTTAATTACTCTACGAAAATATAGCTGTTTTACATTGCCTACATGATATATAATAGATTGTCCTTGTAACTTTCGATATGGAAAAGTGTTGCCTCACTGGTCGCTGAATTCCCCCCACATTTAGAAGATAAACTAGGAAGAATAACTGATTCACTTTTTTGTATTGTTATATTTGTAAATGGGAAATGTAGCGTGCTATTGGAGCTTATCTATATGGAGCGATAGGAGTTAGGAGTCGGGTGGTAGGTCATTGTTAGTTAGATGGGCCGCTTAGTTGGGTTTACCAACAACTTGGCCCACGTGGAGGGGTTAGAAGAAATGGTTAGTAAGTAGAAGTGGTTAGTTATTGATACTAGGAGGAAGGTTGGCTTTTCAGTAGTCACAGCTATATGAACTGGGACATTAATGTGAAAAGCTACACATTTTCTGACCCCATCGGGAATCGAACCCGGGATGACCGGGTAGCGACAACACTACCACCTGCGCCACCGGTGGAGCTTAACGACACAACTCGAGTAGTACTCAGAAATGTTCGGATTAGGTTTATCTGGCCCAACAAGTGTATTATGTCTCATCAAGATAAACGCTGTCGTACGGAAGTAGTGCTGAACTCCACGGTTTTGTTTGAGTCGTGAACTGGAGATATAGTCATACTTCGAAATAATATCTAATAGAAAATGTTTGTCATGTAACGTCCGACATTAAATCAACCAAAGTGACATTATTTGTAGTGTTATGAAAATATACGATCCATAACATTTAAGGGGTTTCCCATTACCATTTTTAAAGAAATAATTTAGAAAGTCAAGATAAAGGAAACTTGTACAAGAAAGAATTCAATGTTATCAATTTATTTTCTTAATAGTTGATTAAGAACGACAAACTACAATTCTTTTTATTACCCATGAATTGTGTGAACGATACCATATTTCGGTTTAGTCGTCATTCTCATAAAATATAATTTTCAACGTACATTTTACTGTTTTGAAATTCTCTTTAAAACAAACTGATAGTAATATAAAGTTTAAAAAAACATGTAACAGACGTTTCACTTCGTTCGATTCAAAAATAAGCACATCCAAAAATAATGAACTCATGAGTCAATCATTTCACATTAATAATTATTTGTTAAATGAGTATTCAGTGTATTTCTAAATGTCTGCATGTACGTGCATCCACAGCAGCATGCGCAAAGGTGCTTGGTAACCCAACAAGCGTTTATCACTGGAAAGCGGTCCCATATAAATGATCATCTGTGAGTTTTATTGGCACACAAATACCTATAAAGCTCATGGTCCCTCACATGATCGTAATAAAGTATAACTTAAGTCATATAAATTTTTAATGAGACCACAACTACATGACTACATCTGGATGACCGATCTAAATGTACCGAAGGTGAAAGTGATAAAAAATGTTCACAATATTTTTAATTGGGCTTAAAAATATTCAAAATAACAACAAAGCATTTGACACTTCATGAAGTTAATAAATAAGAATTCAACAAATAAAATTTTTGCCGTGGAATTTTAAACATGGGTTTCATGGTTACCTCATGTTAACTGTACACCACCAGGTAACCTGGAATGAACTCTAAGAAAATTAAACTATATTATCAATATCGTTCACGTTATTCTTGGGTAATTTTTCTGTTTTAAAGTTTAAGGAGATAATTCAAGGTTTTATAGATATTCCTTCATGTCATTAGATAACAGAAGTAAAACGGTAAGTAATATATATCAAAAACACACCGTTCACATTGCTTCAGAAAATCTTGACTTTTTCGTTCATCCACGGGCAATGAAAACAAACGAAAAATATATATTCTTTGGAATCTAAAACATTTCTATCTTATAATTTTTTTATTAAATTCTAAAATAGTCTTACTTAAAAATGTGACACCTTTTCATCCCAAAATACATCTATTAAAATATCACTGAAGTCTAGTGGTAGCGTTTTCGCTTCCCTGGTACACAAAATTACGACTGCCTACCACCGTATACAGTACTGTTTTGCAGTGAAACAAACAAAATCTCCCCAATTTTGATGGAATTTGATACTTCCTTCCATAAATTAAAAACATCTCATGTCAAAGAAAAATACAAATTATGCACATAAACGTCACATATTGGACGAAACAATTTCGGCTTCATGAGTCACGTAGTATGGTTTTTCTGCGCAACTTATGAAGACTGGAAGCCGAATCTGTTTCGTCCAATATGTGAGTGGCTTTTACGTGTTTTATTTCCTATTTTTCATTAACTTGAAAACATTTTAATTTATAGAACACAGTGGTGTTGCTTTAGTTTCAAGATTTTTGAAAATCGATATACAGCTGACATTGTCACTGACTGACATAAATTGCACTTGCCAGCGTCGTAGAAAGTTGGTTGAGGACTCTTTCAAACCGTCTTGAAAATAATGGTGAAAGAGTTTTCGTCGCATCCCGGAATTTTGACCAAATAAAAGATATTTATGTCATTTGTAGCGAAAAAATGCTATATAAGGAAACCCTTATTTTGAAATTTTATACTCCACTTCAAATTTCTTTCACACAAAAATGTAAGGGAAATTAATTTTGAAACATTTGTTAATATATTTTTTTCACATCATCTTCCCCTGCCTTGATATTTGAAAAATATTTACTTTTCGAGATAATAGGAAAAGTGTGTATTTTGCAGTATCTTCGTATTTTCCTTTTTTTTTCAATTGGGGCTTTAGGACTCACATCTAGGTCAGAGCCCTTATATTTTCCGTTGTTATTTGTAGGCATGAATCATATAGCATTTCAATTAAAATAATTTTACTCTAACAAAAATTATCTATCCCCTTTACTTGAAAATTTTTTACGACACGTAGACTTTGGAGAACTATAATTTGGAATTCGAAATTGATTTTCTGAATGCGATAAAGAAAATTAAGAATCTCATAAATATATTTTATATAGCATGTGTGGTTTTGTTTTATACGTAAAAATTTATTGAGTTTGAAAACGTTCCTTATGTTTTCTAAAAATAGTTTTGCAGTTGATATTTATAATGGTTCGATTTTTCAATTTTTCTGAAGAGCCATTTTTGCTTGAGTTAACTTAATACTTGGAATATGTGGCCATGGATATTCGAATCTGATGAAAAGCAAGCGATGGTGACGAAAAGATCCGTGGGTAACGTTCTTCTTAAATCATTCTTATTTACTTCGATCAATTAAACGTGTTTCATTTTCGAATCAAAAGTTCTTGTGTCGTGGCCACATGTAACACATTGGTAAATTTTATTATATTAGCTTCTGGTATATTTAATCGTATGTTTTGATAACGTAGCATGCATAGTTGTAGGTATGGTAATGCTTTCAAGATTATTTTTGCTTTCTTTCTTTATTTTTAAACATTTATATTACATAGCAAATGTAGCAAAATAATTTAACGTGTTCGTAAAAAATAGCACCGTGTATGAAGAGTAATGACTTTGAAGAAATAAAAAACCGACATTAATTACGATATTAATTACTATTTTTTAAGCCAAACTATGAATGAATGCTTTGAAGTTTCACAAAAAATGCACTGATATTTTCCCCAAATATTGTTATCCGGTCATAAATTCGGTCTCTACTATCGTAATTAAAAACCAAAAGATTGAATTAGTTAAGAAATTAATAACAAATTTCTAATAATTAAATTATACAGGCGTCCAAAAGAGTTTAAATATTAACAATATACGTATCGCGTCCCGTAACGCCATGGGGATCTACCAGTTTTATTATTAGAATGGATAATGGCACTACTAATTCTTTTTTTATAAATAATACTTTATCAAACAAATCAAGGAAGATTCGAAATAGAAACACGCTGATCAATTTAACCTTTGCTTGTATAGTTTAATCAGGATATCCAAGAGTATAATTAAAATGCTAAGTGATCAGAATTGTCGTATGCATAGAACATATATCAAAAGAGTCTGATTTATGCAGCTTCAGTTTGTGCAGTACTTTTAACTGTTAACATTTTAGTTCTGTTAATTTCAGTCTCTATTAATTTGAATAAAAGTCTATAAAGACAATTATAATAATATGGAAGGTGAAAAATGTTGCTATCATTATTTATTATTTCATTTTCTACTCAGAACAAAGAAAATAAAGTTTTTTCGCGATTTGAAGTAAAGTGTAAAAAGGACAAACACACAAGTAAATTTATAATTATCCATATCATGTTTGGTTCCATCAGGAAAGAAAAAAATAACTTTTTGACACTGAAGTTTTAATTTCATTAAAACATATAAAACATATAATTTTCAATAATGCGGGATGTGAAAATATTTGTTGTTAACTGCACCGGTACTTCAGGTGAAGCAAAAATTTCAAACTCGCTAACACCGCACATAATGGAAAAATTAATCACAATATTCCAATATTTTCTTCGGCAAAGCAAATACAGACAAGTACAACAAAGCAAAATTCATCTAGATTCAAAGAATGAGAAAAAGGACGATATGAATACATCCGTAATTTCCGTTGAGAATTGCTGAACCTAGTGATGAATTTTAGCAGTTGCTCGAGGCGTACACGAGTTTGAAATTTGTTTTCTGCTTTCGCGTAAAATCCTGTGTAGAATTGTATTCATCAAATACTT
Organism: Laupala kohalensis; assembly: GCA_002313205.1. Taxonomy (NCBI): domain Eukaryota; kingdom Metazoa; phylum Arthropoda; class Insecta; order Orthoptera; family Trigonidiidae; genus Laupala; species Laupala kohalensis. The sequence continues at coordinate 271,874 of NNCF01136344.1, read as the reverse complement.
GATGTTCTTACCTATCGTTCAATCAGACAATACATGGAGAATAATTGAGAGAGATATAATGTGTTGATGTAATGAATATCACGTCTTTTTTAACGCACATGAACCTGCATAGATAATACCCAAACAAAGATGAGAATGAAAAAAATCAATGTATCAAATTTTTATCATGTGTATAAATGATGTATCAACACAAACCATATATATTTTGACGGCACCCCATCGCCTTTTAAAACAAAAATTTTAAGAATGATCAATTTCAAATTGTTGTTTTAATTGTTTTATAGACTTTATCATGGCCTGGAAAAACTGTCAAAAATTACAAAAATCAGTGTCAACAAAAACAGCGTGAACAGTGCTTACATAGGGTCGTCCGATGCTACTGTTCACCAGTGGCAGGTGAGAGAGAGACGAGAATCGCTCTGACGCGTATGCTTCTCTAGTGTTAGCACAGTCACAAGCCAAGCTATTTGGGAGGGATCTAATGAATTAGGACCCGCACGATAGAGACATTATCATATTTATTTGAAAGGCGATGTATACAATCCTTATGTAGTTATTCCTGCCGGACGCACAGGTATGTGTAAAGGTATACTCGTAAATTTGCTCGTCCACTTCCCCAAATAATACACTATGTCATTGTGAACAACTCAAGCCAGAAACGTGTTACCAACAGCTGAAACAGAACCGGAGAATCAAAGCCTCAGAACGATGAAAAGTATATGCGGACAAAAAGACTGAGGACGAGAAGTAATTAGCTCAGACTTGGACACAAGGAAATTCGTTTCATTTTACAAAGTAGCTTTCAGAGACAATAAGTCATTACACAATTAGAAGGAGGCTCTTTAAAGTACTACAGTCAGTTCCTCTTAAATACTGTCACAGAGATAGCCATTAACTTGGGGCTATAAAATAGAGAAGAACGTGAGTTAAATTCAAATTGTCATTCTTTCCTTTGGACACAAGAGAAGCCAGTAAATGTAGAGGTTAACTCATCTGCCGAGAAGACATCAGGGTTGTTACTGAGAAGTAGTAAAACATCGCATGGTAGGCACCAAAGAAGAATTGACTTCTTCTAATACTTCTAATAACCACTGTACTCTTCGAGTGAATCTAGCGATAAGCAATATTGCATATATAATGTGACGTAATTTGTATAATATATAGCTCGAGATCAGATACCAATATCTGTATTTACCCCCGTTAAGTTATTTTCTGTTCGTTGACACTTAAATTTGTATAAGGGCGAACTTCTGGTAATTCTAGGTAAAATTACAAGATACGAAGCACATCAAACCATCCACCAACACTAGAATTTACTTTTGCAGAAAATTTCTATCTCGAATTTTACACTTATCAATAAATAATCTTAACACCTACAATGGTAATATAAAGCACTTCATCTGCTCAAGGCTACCCCGAGAGACAGAAACATATCGTAAGAAAATTGTAGAGTCATGAACGCTCCACTAATAGATACTCCGGCAGTGGCTGGAGCTTAAGTTCATGAAGAAAATTAGTACCTTCCCAAGTTACAGATAAAAGACGTTAAAATTCATTCGACATCAATCATCTTTTAATTCAATATTAAACTGTTGGAGTAGATTTTCTTGGTCTCAATATACAAGGGTTAGGATTATCTTGAAACCTTTTTCGAATATTAATATATTTCTCTTAAACATTTCCAGAAAAATAATTAGAAAGTTCAAAGTTTTTAAACTATACCTTATTTTATACATTTTCTATCCATTACAAAGTAATTGTATGTGAAAAGAAAATCAAATATTCCACAGTATGTTCCTTCCACTTTTTCTGCCTATTATTTGTATGTTCAGTTTTTTTCTTTTTTTCGAAATGATATTAATCTCAAAGAAGCTAAATTTTATAGGTTACGTACAATTAATTTGGAATCAATCTCTCTGTACATCATGATCTTTTTTATAAACTGCATGATTATATAGAACAGAAACTTCTTTACTTACCTATTCTCCGGGTAAGTTTTTTTTCCCACGCTGCACGTGTCACAACTAAACCATTTGGCGGTATTGTCACTGTGGAATGGACTAACTTATATCTCTGTTAGTCTATTGTAAATAACTAGGCACCATAATTCCTGTAAACCATACATCTCAATGTGCAGTAGTCACTTTAAATCCTATTGTATATGTGTCTACTTGACGTAGAAGAAAAATAAAGACGGGTTAAAAACTGTCAAAACCATCTTTCCAAACAGCAGAAATAGGTTAATACAAGTAAGTTTAACCTCATACCCTAACCTTAATCTTCAATTAGGTGTTGTAACCTAAGGACATTGGAGCACGGTTTTAAGATATTTATCCCTAAAAATTAACATTCATAATGCTTAATTCCAAAAAGGTTACTCTTCCCGTGTAGACGAGATAAATCATAATTTTAAAAATGATTTCCAGATTTTTCCTCACATCTCTCTGTTGAAAATATCTTAATTGAAACAATAACTTAACTAAGAATAGTAAAAGTTATATTGATTCATATTATAAATAATTACACTACAAAGAGACTTTACTTGTCATTTTCTCTAACTTCTACACATTATCAACAATTAACTTAGCAAACAATAAATTATATCTTCCTCATATAAAACTGTGAGAGTAAAGACATACTATATACGACAGTTTTTACAGTTGAAATTCACGGTACTTACTCTCTATGTAAATAGCGTTTTCATTTCTAAAATTGAAGAGATTTATTTGTCCTCGAGCAAAGTATTGTCCGTTGTTCCTCGTTTAAAAGAGCTCTGAGAAAATAAGCCCCCGTAACTAGTTACATCGTTCCACAAAGTGGTTCCCAGGGATATTTTGCGTCTGCTCTTGTTCAGCCCGTGTTTCTTGTATGGCCAGGGATTTTGCGCTTCTCGCCATCTCACGAAAGAGAGCAATTTCATGAATACACAAAAAGGAGGAACGAATTCAGGGGAAACGGCAGCTCCAAGGAAATTTCCTTCGCAAAAACAGGATACAGAGATAGACACAGTTCTGGAGAAGAAATACATTCTGGCATCAGACAGTAGAATTCTTCATCTCCAATACATTTATAATAGATGGTCGAGAAGCCCGCACGCTTCCTTTCTGAGAAACACTGGAAAATACGTTCCGGAAGTATAGCATTTACATTTCTTACATGAAAATTTAGCACTGGACTTAAAATACGCTTCAAGTTTCTCTGTGTAGTTATGTGATCTCTAACAGAACAAGTGTTAATATTTTAGAAAAGTAATATAATTTTAAATTAATTTTATAGACCGACAATTATAGAATATTAATAGACCGGAAGCGGTGGTCAAGTGGTAGTGTCTTCACTACCATGATATCGCTGAACGGTAGAGCGCGGGTTCAAATCCCGCTCAGCCGCACTATGTGAGTTTTTCAGCTGGGGTTTCCCTCACCTTCTCGAGACCGTTCGGTACCATAAGTTTCCGGGCAACCCACCATTTCCTACCTACAAGCCTCACCCAAGTCAAGGTTACGTGGAAGAGCGGACTAAATGGCCCGAACCACGCCAAAAAACATGTAGTAGTAGTAGTAGTAGTAGTAGTAGTAGTAGTAGTAGTAGTAGTAATAATAATAATTTCCATTATCAACGCTATTAGTCTCAACAGGATATGGATTCACGATAAAATGCGGTAACCTAGTGAAACATTTGAACAGTCATCTGATGTACATGGATGATATCAAGCTCTCTGCTTCAACAGATCACCAATTGCAGCAACTCCTCCGAACAACGGAAATCTTCTCCAATGATATTAAAATGACTTTTGGGATAGATAAATGTAGAACCCTAAAAGTTTAAAAAAAAGTAAAATGCTAGCATCCGGGTTTGAAATGGGGGGAGGTGACTATATGGAGGGCATGAATGAAACTGATACCTATAAATACCTAGGACTTCTGCAAGCAAAACTATTTGTCATAAGGAAATCAAGGCGGAAATTACTACTGAGTACTATAAAAGACTATCCGGAATCCTGAATTCAAAGCTGAATGGGAAGAATACTTTTCAAGCGATCAACACCTATGCTGTGTCAGCCCTTACATTTTCATTTGGCACTGTTAAATGGACCACAACGGATCTTGACGCAATATCGGGCAAAATAAGGGTTATCTTAACTAAATACCGAGCACACCACCCCAAGGCTGCCATTGAGAGAATATGCATCCCCAGAAGTGCCGGAGGACGTGAGCTTGTTGACATACGCAGGTTACATATGAGACAAATAGCTAACCTGAGAGATTATTTCTTCACAAAGTCGACATCACTGCATGAAGCTGTTCGCCTGGCGGACGACGCGTATAATCCTCTCAATTTGCGCAACAAAGATGATATTTGCATCTCATCGCAGCAAGAACACTTGAACCTGCTAGTGACCAGATGGTCAAGCAAGGCACTCCATGGCCGGCATCCTGCTGAACTCATCCACCACTTTGTCAACAAGGAAGCGTCGAACGAGTGGCTGACAAATGCGGATCTGTTTGTGGAAACTGAGGGTTTCATGCTAGCGATCCAAGACCAGGTCGTCGCAACTAACAACTACAGGAGGGTTATACTGAAGGAGAAAAATGTTGAAGACATCTGCAGGAAGTGCAAAGAACCCAGAGAGACGATTCAGCATATAACATCTGGCTGTAGGATACTGGCACAAACGAGCTACCTCAACAGTCATGATCAAGTAGTCAAAATTGTGCAACACGCCATCGGCCAAAGGTACCAACTGCAAGAGGACCAAACACCCTACTATCGGTAAGAGTCTGCTGCGGTTATTGAAAACGCCACTCATCAACTATATTGGAACAGAAGCGTAATAACTGACGAACCAATACCCTGCAATAGGCCATATATTATTCTGAATGACTGCTCCTCATCTACCACATATCTTATAGATGTGGCCATCCCGAGCTCCCACAACCTACAGACAACCTGGAACGACAAAATCAAGAAATATGTAGCTCTTGCGGAGGAAATAAAAACAATGTGGCGTCAAAGAGAAGTATATATAGTACCGATCGTCATCTCGGCAACTGGACTAATCCCTAAGAAGCTCAAAAGCAGACTGGAGAAGATAAGTCTATCACCTTTCCTATTCATCAAGCTGCAAAAATCCGTCATCCTTAGTAGTCTGACCAGAGCATTTCTTTTGTTACAATAGTGTTTGAGTTGACTTGTCTTTTGGGGCCGTCCACTCAAAGAAATCCAACAAATGTTGGTGTGAATTACAGAAATAATAATAATAATAATTCGCAATAAACAAAATACTTTTTAACTCTAGTACATTATTTTTTCAATTTATTGTGTTTAGATGATTTTAGGGGTAGTACTCGTATATTATGTCTCCATAGAATTAGATATGATTACTTATATATTTATATACTTATATATTTATTTTATTATGATATGTCTAGGTTCTTCCACCACACCACATGATTAAGGTAAAGGAATTGGGTAGAAGAGATGTTGGGATGCTGGGTAATTTAAGGAGCTGAACCGACATAGGAAAGGGAAACCTCACACAATTCGGCAGAGCGGGAGATCGAACCCGCGCTAATCCACAATATGTACGGACCATATACGCTAATTCTGCGTAGCGTTTGCCAGTTTTATATGCAACGCATTCGATCAAATAAAGACTTCATGAAATTCACCAAATTCCGAGTAACATTTACATTGGCTATTCAGTCCTAGAAACGAAGAAAATTTAAATCGATTGCTCTAAAATTCATGCAATTCTCGAGAAATAAGTAAATGCTCTTTTAAAATAAACGTAAACGGGAAACGAGATGAGATATCCTCACATAGAACATGTGGCGTGTTAGCATGATACATTCCGATTATTTCTGCAGACAATTTCTGCGTAGTTTCCTTTCTCCGTGCCGTCAATGAAAATTAGCGTAGTATATATGCTCTAGAAGTGATATTGGTAATAATGACCATTGATTTATATCTGCAGAAACTAAGGTTACAGTATATATTAAAGTAAAGAGAGAAGAGACAATTTTTGTACGTGGCAGGGTATCAAAAGAAATTGGTAGAGGAATGTGGCATTCATGGCAAATCATATAGAAAAATACACGGAAAGAATTGCAAGCATTTAAATATATACCGGATGTGACTTTTCAAAATAAGAATAAAAAATGCTTCATACCAAGTCACGGAAACTTTGAAAGTTATTTTAAACGGATACGTAAAGAGACAGAAGGACATTTTTTGTAAAGTTGCTCAATTTATGATGCACGAAGGTGTAAATATATAACGTATTTAATACAGCGAGGCAAGTACAGAATAGAAGGGGACCCGCAACTGATATCAACCAAGAATACATTCATAATGTTCCAAGAGTACATTTGTAAAATATCTATACCAATAAAAATGAATTCTATGAAATATATGTGGCATAGAAATCAAGAAAAATAGTCCATGAAATTACAAAGCACTATTCTTAAGGATTTTTTAATGTACAGTGTAAAGTATGGTTAAAAATGATATCAGTATCGTTAATAATGAGTAGAAAAACAATTAAAATTGATCGCTAAATAGTAGATCTCGACCTCACTAGCATGACGGGTACTGATGTGTCCGCCTGACTTCAGTTGCGGTTTGTGAGGCAGACAATCCACTGAACGTGTGATCTTAGTGACCAAATCGTAAAAGCAAAATTAAACAAACGGCTATGAACAACATTGTTTTCATGCACATAACCTCAAAGATAATGAAAACCAAAGAATTCAGATGTCTTAACTATGTTTATTAAGCGATCTGTATAAAATAATTTTTTTGTCTGGATTTTGAAATAATTCCTAATTATGTATATATTTGCATAAAATACTGACTTGTTTTTTGTTTTTCTTCGTGATATCTAATTTTTTAAATTAATAAAAGTGAAAATTTAATGCCCTGAAAGTAGAGAAAATAGAAACTAACATTTGATTTTAGGATATGGTTTTAGTGCCCCGGGTAACACCGGGTAAAATGAGCCAGTAAGAGACGTAATAAAGCGAAGAAGATGAACAGACAGGTATAAGATTCCGCCTGCCTCTTCGTGTTGGAAAGGAGCTCCCCGCCGTCACAGAGGTAGTGTCTAATTGAAAGGACATCATACTTCGAGAAGAAAATATAAAAGTGAATAAAACATTGGAACATGTATTGACTAAGTTTGAAATTCGGACCAAAACTAAATACTTTGTACTTTTAAGTTTTTTTTTACTTGCGACTGGAACTTGTAATGTTTGTATTATTGGAATTATATTAGAAATAAGTAAACAAGTCATGGGAATATTTCGAATGCGATGACAATGGATAAGCAATGATCTCGGATGTGGAGACATGTAAATCTTGGGTTAAAATGCGTCGTGGAATAAAATACCGTTTGGGCTGCTATGCTGCAGTCATCTACAAAAGAAGAGATATTGAGTTGTTACGACCAGAGTGACATTTATTCCGTAATGTGACACTAACCACACAATATCTTACATCAAGCTACCATTTCATCTTCTTTAATACAAGAAAATCTGGGGGTCATTTATGATTCAATATATACGTACATTTTATTTATTAAAGAAAATTAAATGTGTTATGAAAACCATTATTTCGCGTGATTGGAAGTTTGACGTAAACTTGCTTTTCCTAATTTGCAAAATATCTTCATCTTAATTAACATTTTTTCTATTCTATACTCCCATAATTTTCTGTTATACTAATTAATTCACTCCGCCTTGCTATCATCTCTTTGTGATCTTTGCTTTCAGCTCGAAGGACTGGATGCGACAGAGCTCAACAATACGAGGCACGCGGGTATTGAAGTAGTGTTCTTCAACCGCGTGCCGAAGGTTGGCAGTCAGACCTTCATGGAGCTCCTCCGGCGGCTATCGGTGCGAAATCACTTCGGCTTCCACAGGGACCACATTCAACGTGTTGAGACGATCCGTCTCGCACCCGCTGACCAGGTATGTACGTTTGTATCCAATAATCAGAGATTTTCAGAATTTTAATACAAAGAATACTTCACTCGAAGACCGGCGATGTTCTTTCAGACCTTTCACTAGTTTTACGAGTGCATCATCATAAAAACAGATATTCCTTTAAAGTGCATTGTCATTAAATTGATTAAGAACAGAATCCTCTTGAATGTAAGACGTTGCAGGGCTTCCAGTAATGTTTAATGTATATGATCACCTCTAATTGCAAAGTTGGAGAAGATCGGAATTTTTTAGATGAACGTGGCCTAAGGTACTTTCTTTAGAAGCAGAGGCATAATCCATTTCATCTTCTTCTTTACATAATCCATCAAATGAGATATAATATTACCTAAGATTTTCTGAAAATTACGCTCTACTTGTGCTCGAACTAAACGTGTCAGAAAAGAAGAACCTCATATTGAGATTTTTTAACGGTCACATTATGTTTATTATGACTTAATATACCCTAAAACTGCTTTTTTGACAATAAAGTTAGTTTATTTATTTATAACCGAAAACGAATAACCAACGTCCATAAAATTAAAAATGATGTTGTGACGAAACATAAAACAGTGCATTCCAATCAACGAGACACCTTACTTCGCGTTTTCAGAGAAAACCGGTATTCAAAAAAAACGCCGCGCTTTCTCCGCGCCAAAAACCAGAAGAGAAACTGAATAAATGCATACCATATGTTGGAAGAACCACACACTGGTGCTTACCTCCTTAGAAGAAAATTTAAGAGAAAATAGGAAACAGGAAGATCGATTTCACAGATAACCACGGAACATAATCCTAAACAAGAGCGCTTCAACTCAAATGCTTCCGTCAACATGAAAAAACAAGCATGATTTTCACGAAACTGAAAGGTTCTATGGTTTGCCTTTTCAATGTTCTCGTGAAGGACTTACGTTTTCCATACCAATCGATGTACACTGAACAGTATTACTAGCGCGTTGTGGTACAACATACAGGGTTATAACCACGACTTGACTTAATCCTACATTAGAATATTTTTAATACGCGCATTTTCAACCTGGTTATTCAGGAATTGATATTCTTTTCGAATAAATAAATAAAATGTATATATCTTATACATATTGCGTAGGTGCGTCATTAAATCATTATTATACCATTAGTTTAACGATCACATATTTCACATACATATGGTTCCATGCAAGTAGATTTATTAACAGTTCAGGTCGCGCACCAAGAAGACATATGTGAGTCTCCACACGTGCTACAGCCTTTTACACCCGTTAGTCAAACCGTCCTGTTATTGAAAGGCATTAATTTAGATTTAATTTCGCATGGAGCCATGTGCTCATACAATAAGGATTCCTCGCAAGATTTCCAATAAGGAAATGCATTTAATAATAAGCATTTATTTAATAAATGCATTTAATAATAATTCCAATAAGGAAATGCTTTTCGAAGAGAAATTGGCGTTTGAGAGGCGAGGAAAGAAGTATTCAGATTTTTTCTCTAAAAGTGATTAATAGGAAAAGTGGCAGATCGACGTTTTGAGGACTCGTACAGTAAGACAAATGCCGCTGTTAGCGCATCAGTACTTCTTTCAAGTAGACATTCAAGTAATTACTATGCTATCGCTGACACTGAGGTCAAAAGAAGCATTCGCAATATTACGAGATTAACGCACATTCTCGTGGAGTCGTTTTGGAAAAACACACTTGCATATCACACATATACTTTCAGAATTGATGAGTGTGTTTCGTATCGAATGTCAATGATGTGACCAATAAAACAAGAACTGAACTTTTCTGCTGTAAATTTGAAAGTGAATTGCCTTCTTAAGATTCTCCCTAGTGAAAACTGCAGCAGTTCAACTGTTAATAAAATATTTGGAGTACATATCAGGAGATATTACTACAACCAAATGTAAATTTCATCATAATTACACATTTATTTTTTAATTTAACGAATGTCTTGAAATATGTCTTGTTTTTTAACACAATGAATACTTCTTTATTTCAGTTAAACTTGGCGATGCACGTCAACAGTTTCCAAGCGCCATCTGTGTACGTGAAACATGTTTGCTTCACCAACTTCACACAGTAAGTGTAAACATGCATAATTTGCTCAAGATACCCTGAGATATAGTCCGGGGAAATGGGTCTATTAATAAACGAGTAAATTCAGTTTTCATGCAATAATGCTATAAAAGTTGTCAGTATCCCAAGATGGTTCCCCGAAAGTAAAAAAAAAAAATACTTTGGAAAAGAAAAAAAAAATTCGCAAATAACCACGGATTTAAGTTATCACATAGCTGATCAACAGTCAGTAGACTCAGATGTATGATCAAGAAAAAATTTACACGGAAACCGCATTCTGTTGTCATACGAAACCTGATCTAGATATATTGTATATTCACACACTTAAAATACTAATCGAAAGTTACCATTACGAGAATCAACTACAGGCAACCATAAGTTGTTCGAAAATGTTTGTGTGATTCTTAGGTTTTCAAATAACTGTGGACGTTCAACCTACACGAAAGGGAGGTACAACACAATCCCCGCGTAACGCGTCAATTCCCGGGTCATCTCCGTTGTGGATACTTCTCAGAACTCTTCTCGGGCTCTACATTTATTATTGGTCAAATATAACACACACTAGCGGTCCTCCCCGGTTTTGCTTGGGAGAATTTTTTTTATTATTCCTTATCTTCTTCTTGAATTTAGGGTAGACTAATTGTCATATCTGAAATTGATTTTGAAAATATTTCAAACTATTTCTTTACTTATCTTATTGTATCGGCAGCAGCACGAGTTCAGAAGCAGCTTTAAAAGAGTAGGGAAAGGTTCGGAAAAATAAAAGTTTTTTTTTTCTTTTCGAAATCAGAGTGAAACGTAAAGTACACCACATTTCATCAAGAAATTCCAATAGTCCTATACTATTATGCGAGCAATAATTGTATGTACCTACATATTTGTAAAAATTATCTCGAAAACGACTTTAACGATTTTAATGAAAATCACAGATTAGATGTATTTTGGGATGAAAATGTGATATAACACGGTCTCCTTTCTTTGTATGACACTTTTAAGATGTCTAATACTAGCATTGTTAATAACACAAAATCATTTTTATCATCACACAGGACTTCGTGGTGCAGGTGTATTGTGCGTTTGTCACATGCAGGAGGTCCGCGGTTTCGAATCCCTGAGTCAGCGTTTTTTTTACTCATTTTTATCGATCATATAGTAATAATGTTATTAATAGTAATAATGTTAAAAAGAATGACAGATTTATCATGTTTATACATTCACCCTCCTTTTAACATTATTACTATTAATAAAGAGCTGCTGAGAAACTAAAATGCGAATAAAACTGCTAAGTTTGCTGCTTAACTGCAAGAAGAATTTTTCTTTCAGTTCATTCGAGTTTCCATCTCAAATCTTCTTTTTAATTATGATTTTTTATTTTTAGCAATCCAACAAATAATAGTTATATGTTAGTTAAGAATTTTAAAACTCAGATTCACCACCAACAGCACACCAAGCTGATTGAACTGGCGTTTTTCGAGACAGCTGACTTAAAATTAGTTCTTTAATTGAAAAAATGGTTCTTTAATAATAACGATTAAATTTTTAAACACACGAGGAAAGTATAATTAGGCAGATCATGTTGGCAAATAGTAATCAAAAAATAACTTATTCGAAGGGGAATCAAACCTGGACCTTGAACGTTCATATATGAGACGTTGATCCCTATACCACGAACAAATTTCGACGAACTTTTATCTTATTATTAAAATAATAATTTGTACATGTAAATTTTTTGCGTTAAATTACAAACATATTGACATTTTATCAGTATTATAACTCGCAGCTAACTTTTTATCTTATCTAGGAATTTTTGCTGAAATTTTTGAATCCGCCTCTGCCTTAGGGTCCTTGATCGGAATTGATGGGATGGTCTCTTGTTTACTTCCGGAGAGTAAAATTAGTTTGCTGTCCTCCGCGTGGTCATACGCAGTTTGTACTGTTTTATGACAATAAATTTATATTTATATTTTATTTATTTAAAAAGGTAATGAAATTACCGCACATAATATTTTCAAGTCTAAAACATTACGAAATAAACACTATTCATTTGACACGACTACTTTTGATGCAACATAGTAATAACAAAATCACATTGAATGAATGTTAGCTTTAATAACAAAATACGAACCAGCAAATTCATGTAAAGTAATAATTGGCAAAGAAATTAATAATTGGTAAGTTTCTTCAAAATTAAAATTTGTTCGAGCATTACAATGTAAAAATAAAATTCAGTATTGAATCCAAAAACAATATTCAACTACTACCTTATTAAAAACAAAAAAATAAACACCCAAAGAATACGACTGTAGTCCAGCCTTTCTTTTCAATCCTCAATGGAAAATTAACACGCATTTAGAGTATTTTATTTCATCGCTGACCCCAATTTGCCCCCTTTCCCTGGTTATATGCGAAATGGCTGGTGTGGGCGGCAGCGTGCGAATTTAAGATTCTGCTGACACGAGTAAAACGCCCATGTGTCTACAGCGACAGAAAGAGTCTGCAGAAGTGGGTCCCTATTCCAAATGTACTCAAACCAAATTCTCAAGTTTGGTTCGGATACGTTGGTTATTTTGTGTCATAGAATAAACAAAAATCGATCACATACACACCATTATCGTAATGGCTTGAAGAGATCTCGATTTACTTTTCGGCCGTTCATTATACTTTCCTTATATCTACGTATAATTCGAAAGGAAATACCTGAAGAATTAGTGATTACCAATCAGAAGCAAAATACCTTCTTTCAACTGAAGACTGTTTGCCACTGGTCAGTGTCGTAGGGACGTCGTATACCGTCTCACGGAAGTCACCAAAAATTCAACACTTATTATCTCATAATTAAATATGTATGTCTAATATTATAATATTAATGTTAATATTAAAAATATGGTATATGGTGTATTACTATGAATATATAATCTTCAGTTGTTTACGAATGTGTACATAAATGAAGCAAACTCAATTTAAGACAAATTGTATGTGTTCTACCGTGTAAATATAGTGTGTCAATTCCATAAAATTTAAGAATTACTCCCTAAACCCAGACACAAAAAAATCATATATGGGCAACGTAAACTGCAGTTACCTAATTAGCAAAATAGTTACGTATTTTGAATTGAACGTATAGAATTATCGTTCGTTATATTCATGGTTACACAGCAGTGTAACTGAGTAAGTAAACCATGGTTTGAATCCCTTTACGAAAAATATTTTTTCAATACATTTTATCCAGATCATTATGTGCATGGTGATACATCGGTACTATATTAAGAGATTTTACGACTTATTGAAAATCGAATGACTATTTTGTGTGCCATCCGAGCGAAGCTGACATGGGGGACTTTTTCGAAATCTCATATAGAGTAATATTTCTTTTGCTTTCAAGATCAAGTATGCAAAATTTCAAGGAACTCGATATAAAACTGAAGATTTGTATGAAAAACAAAGGCACTGACACTCTCCTATGTAGACCGAGGATTAATAGTAATAGTATTCAATAGCAGTGCAGGTAATCTGATCGTAATAATAATTCATTTATTTTCTAAAACACTGCAAATGTTATTTCATTGTCAGTTAATGTTCCAACTTTATAAGCTTTTGTGCCTTTCTGCAACTGGTACTTATTCAATTGAATGAAAATACATCTTCGATTTATTTTTACGAATTTGTATCTTGGTGTTTTGCGACTACATATTGTAACTGTGCTTCCAACTAACGTTTGGCGTCCGCGTGATATTTATTTTAACTATTTTCTTTTATTTCTTGGCATATTGAGACGACTTAAGCTTATTCATCCCATCTGCATTCGAACTCTGTGCTCGAATTCTCTTATCAATACCAATTAAAATTATTTTTTTTGGAATGTCTCTTGCATAAAAATTGGAAAAAGTAATCGATGAAATTGACATTTCAAAGGATACTTCTTCAGGGTTACAATAATTCTATTACAAAGTATGTTTAATGTTGATGACTATGATTACAAGAGCAGAAAAACAATTAAAATTGACTGCTAATTAGTAGATGTGAATCTTCATTCATATGATTGTTGACTGTGAACTATTGCGATACTTGATAATCCACGGAATGTACAATCTACATGACAGAATCGTAGGAGTCAAATTAGATAAAGGCTGTGAAGAACATTGTTTTCAAGTACATTACATAAAAGTGAAATAAAAACCAATAATTCAGAGATCTAATTACAGAAGTATAATTTAACTATTAAAGTAGAGAAATGTGGGAACTAACATATGAATTTAGAATATTATGTAAGAATCCCGGACAACACCGGGCAAATAGCAAAACTTGACAGGTGTAATAACCACTATAGGGTAAAATACATAGATTCTCAGTGCTAATTTTCTTTTAATATCGAAGTAATTTTTGTACATTTGTTTAACAATGAAAAAAATTGTCTTATGTCCAGTAATGATTGTTCGGCGTTTCTTTTCAAATTCCAGGCAACACCAGGTAGATCCGCTAATATGCTATGAAGATCCAACTTGATCGGATCAACGATTAAAAGTGTTGTTACAATGCGAGGCATGTTATCCTCGTTATCATTAATTTTTGAATTACATCACAATGCTGCAGCTTTTCTGCTGGATAGCTCTTCATACTAACTTATCCAAATTCACACATTATTTATACATAATTATACCTCATCGTATTATACAGATCTATAAAGAAACGAGATTGAATTCCTCTTAAACCTTTCTTAGTCAACGGAACTGATCTTGGCGTCAAGTAGTACTATCGTATTTTCCTGCATAATTTGTGACCTCGTTTTTGTCCTTGACGTTTCCGAGGAAAATCATGAAAAGAACTCGTTTCCTTTCGCTTGATGAGTAAATAGTCTTCTCGGTCTTGGTTTGTAAATAAAGTAGTAAATTTTCCTCAGAGAAAATTGTTCATTTACTTCGTTCATTGGTAATATACGACTCACCATCCCACCAATCTCTTCACAAAACTTTCTCTTCAGCATAATTTTATTTTCATACTCAATCTCCACAATTTTTACTTTAGTGTCACAGGGACTAGTGTTGAATTTGTAATTTATGGGACTAATGTAAGATTTACTTTCTCTTCAATCGCTACCTTCGCATTTCATAATATTCTCTCCCCGACCTGACATTCTTCGATCATTTCACCAGTTTACCTTAAATTTAATACTCGATTAGTTTTAATTATTTCTACTCAAATAGCAATAAGTTCTCACGTAATATTTTAAATTTCAGATTTCACCCTCAGAAAATAGATTAAGTCCAATGAGAGAACAACTTGTGTACAATACACCCCACATTCTTTCGTAATTTTGTGAATGTTGTAATATTGTTAATAATGTCCTGTTAAAAGTTCTGGTTCAACTGTTAATACATCGTTAAGTAAATTGTATTTTCTTCGTCGCTTTCAGAAACTTCCACTACATGATGTTTTTTAAGTGATACAATAAGTGTTTTATGTTACTCTCGAACCTCGTATTTCATTGCCTGAAAAATTGTTTTCAAACAAAAGATATTTAAATTCTCTGTTTCCTATTATGTCTGTAGGTTTGCGACATGAACAATCAAAGACTCCCTGAACACCCAACACAGCGGAACTCCAATTATCCGAACTCCAATGATCCGGATCCTTATTATCCGGACTGATGGGAGAGAAGAAAATTTGGAGATTTAAAGACCGATTAGTTGTGGGCAAGGAGTATTCAGTTATCTTGCAGAATTGGACCCATCCTTCTGCATTACTTTTTTACGTACTGAGCTAACTGTACGCAATATAAATTCTGAACAAATTCTCTTCCCTCCTCTCAGAAAATGATCGACTTAACGAATAAACTATTAAACCTGAAGTATACAATTACTAAGACTAAATGGTATAATTATGCACATGATATATGAAAATTAACATTTGATTAAGGACTGGGAATAACCTCGACCGCTCTGAATACATTTCTTGATAAGACCGTTGTATGGTAACATATACGACTTCTCCTTACAATTCCTCACTATTCATCGAGGTTGATAGCACAAGATGTAAGGAGTAAAAAAACAAGAATAAAATATGAACAACGACCAAACATTAAAAGTCAAAAACCTACATAAGTAATAATCTGGATAAATTCTAATGACAACTCTTCATAGCAAGTTTATGTGAAAAGAAATTCCCAAGTTAACACGTCTTTATCAATGTGAAACACTTTTTTGAACTCTTTGCGTTCTGAGAGGTGCATGATCATCTCACCGGCGAAATATGAGAATCTACTAAGAACAAACAGGGTATTTCTTCCAAATTGTTGATTCTACTCCTCTATTGGACTCTCTTCTTAATCACGGTGTTATAAGATGGATCAACTCACATTTATTTACGTCGAATTTCGCGAATTTGTTACTAGGTGGTAGTATAAGACCAGTTACAGAATAGAGCTATTTTGTTGGTAAGAAGAATATCGGCGTCGTAAGACTTGTCTTAGCGATGAAAGGAATCAAATTGATGACCTTGGATGTGCTTGTCGATAATATTACGAAAGTAAATGTTTTTCGAACTCCAATCCATTTTTTAAAATACTGGGAATGTGTGGTATTGCTTCTTACTTCTATTTTTTGTGGAAAATGATGGGGAACACTTTAGATGAAATACTAAAGTAAATAATAATGATTTATTCTTTAAAAAAATAGTTATAAACTACGTATGAGGAGAATAAACTAAGTTACTCTCCGGAAACAAGCAGGAAATCAACTTATCAGTTCCGATCAAAGCTTCCAGAGTGGCGAATTTAACATTTCTACACTAGGGCAAAACCATTAATTATTAATCTTTCATTTTTTTATTACAGAACTCATAACTATTCCTCAATTGTATGATTCATTAAGGCGAATGTCATTGATATTAAAATATTTTTCATGAATTTATTTGCAGAGAACATGGTAGAATTTAAGTCTTTAGCTTGAATTCTTTGGAATGAAATAGAACATTTAATTCTTTTTTTTAATTTTCGGTTGTCCTACCAATGCAATTGAATGCTCATCATATCTTTCATTAATATTTACAATTTACTAATCTGTTTTCCCTCTCTTTTTGGTTCATGTACATTGTAAAATGACTTTTTTGTCACCATTAACAATCTATGTTTATCAGAGAGAAACTGCATTATTATGCCGTTACCAAACATTCAAGTGCAATACAACATATCCTGGCATAATTTTTTAATAATAACAAAATATGTTCACAAAATTGACAAATGTCTCACGAAACAGTTTTAGAAATAGCTAAAAATGTGCATTAATTATATGAAGAACACACACAGAAGAATAACTGTATTCTAAAAACAACTTTATAGTTTTCAGTAAACCTTAAAACGGATATTTGTGTCAAAATCTCGCGGTCAAAATTTTTTCACGGATACAAAACTTTCTATATAATACGTAAATGTGACAATGTAAAAATCAGTTTCTTGAAAAATGTTTGATGTAAATAAATTCATCTTTTCCATTCATTTGGGTTCCTTTTTTTCTAAAACATGAGATAGCTAAGATAGCCACAAATTATTTGGGGAAACTCAGTGACTTTGATAAAATAGATTTTTCTGTGTTACGCGTGTAA
This sequence comes from Laupala kohalensis, assembly GCA_002313205.1. Lineage (NCBI taxonomy): Eukaryota > Metazoa > Arthropoda > Insecta > Orthoptera > Trigonidiidae > Laupala > Laupala kohalensis. Next base: position 254,227 of record NNCF01136344.1, on the reverse strand, counting down.
CCTAAGCGTTGTACGAAATTACCCAATTTAAAATGTCAATACTTTCAGGCAAATTTACTTTCCTTTTATAAATTTCTTTAGATTACATTCTACATATCATGGATCCAGATATTCAATTTTTATTGATATTCTCTTTACAGGTGTGGTTTTGTACATGTTTTATTTTTATTAAAAAGATTCTAAACAACTTGAGAGGAATATCAGTTTGATTAAATAATGGCGTTCGCGCATATGTATCGCACGTTTTATATTCGACTACCATAATTATTTCCTCTTAAGTGTGTTACAAACTGTTTCAAAGAAGCATCCACAAAACCGTATTAATCCATAGCAATTATGTTTTCAGGTACGGTCTTTCAGCGCCGATCTACGTTAACTTGGTTCGGGATCCAGTCGAAAGAGTAATATCATGGTACTATTATGTTCGTGCTCCATGGTATTACGTAGAAAGAAAACAAGCTTTCCCTGATATTCCTTTACCAGACCCCCGTTGGCTTAAAAAGGTAAGTTACCTAGTTAAACATTATTTGATTGACTCGAACAGATTTATGTGAATTCTTTGTGTTATTTGCAGGACTTCGAAACATGTGTCCTTCGGGGAGATCGTGAATGTCGCTACTTAGAGGGTGAAACCCGAGAAGGCATTGGCGACCATCGTCGACAATCTCTCTTCTTTTGCGGACATAGCGATTCGTGCACGTGAGTAACAGCCATCACTTCAACTCATCGTTTGAGAATATACTCAGTGGCGGATCT